>JAGXCT010035278.1:57733-81730 GCA_022495035.1 Philopotamus ludificatus
GAGAGTAAAGGCTCGCCATGGTCCGAGTCACGAATCCTTTCCACATCCTTTACATTATCTTAATGATCATGATGCAATAAATGATTTTGACGAATATGGAATATTTTAATAAAAGTAGCAACATAGAGTTAATCTTTTAATCATCTAATCCACGTCTATTTTTTCTTCATTTACCGATAAATAACCGGTAAACCGGTAATGGGAGAAATTATTTACCGGTTATTGGAATTTTACGGTAAATTGCAAGCCCTAGTCTGAATACAGAGAGCAGAGAGTAAAAGTTGAAGTCTATTGTCGCTCTAGAGAACAAGATCCAACACTAGTAAAAAAATAAAAACTTGAATCTGAGAAAGATTCTTAAGAAACCTAAAAACTTTTTTTTTTTTGACATGTTTTGGACATTTTTGGACATGTTGACAAGACAGAGAGTTGAGAATAAAAGCTAACGGTTGCGTAATCTGTTGGAGGATAAGATACAAAAAGAATTGATAAAGAAGAACTTGAATCTGAGAGAGATTACGGTGGAATGAATACCAAAAATGTGTTGAGTAATTTTGAGGGATGTAAGATCTGGTGACGGTGGTTTTGGAACGCAATAAGAGGTAGACATCGAAGGCGAAGGATAGACGTAATCCCGTAAGATTTCCAATAACAGGATGCTCTAGAAACATTTGGTAAAGAATCCTGACTTCAAGTAATTGAGACATGGTAATGAAAAATGTCATTATTCATTCTTGTATAGATCTGTTATTACAAAATATTAAAGTGGATGTAGGTGGTGTTGATCCATGTCGTGATGCTGATGTAAATATTATTGATATCATTTACTAAGGCTTTAAAATAAATATTATTATATTAAACTGTGACTAAGCAGTATCGATCATCATTAATCATTTACGGGGCCACAATGAAAACTTGTCAATGAACTGATTGATAATACTTCTGAATAGAGTCTCATAATTTATTATTATTATTTGTTTTCCCATACATTTTCCTAGACTGTTCGTGGAATGCGACACGTATTGCTCATACAAACCGATTTTCTCACACTTTTCCAACGGAGCGTCCGGAAAACTCGAGTAAAACACCTGGGCTCGAGTACACGACCTCATTAATATTCGTCAAGTGATTACTCTAATAATTTCCAGAAAAATTAGTCATGTTTGACGTGTTTAGTGTAGTCTTGATTATAATTGAAGATTTAAAATTTAATTATTAAGCCTTGTAAAAATAATATCCGGGTTCGGTGTGTCTGAAAATCCATATTTTAATTGCAGAACACAAGGTTTTGACATACGTGACAATTTGCATCAGAGGTGTTTAACACTTTTTTGGCCTAAATTAAGTTAATGGATACGTGTGGACGTAAATAAAACAAAAACAGAGAAAGTTTTATGACCGCAAAAGACAATGACTTAATGATTAATGTCTGGACACTTAAGCCCAATACCATAATGCACTTAAAGCAATAGTATTATGATTCAACATTTAATGCATGTTTATGTTGCAGATTGGTGTCGTTTATCTGCTTTTTTCCTTCGTTTGACAACACCTGATATGTGAGCCGCCATCAATTTTTACGCCTATTGTAAAGTCGACAGGCGATTATGTAATTATCGACAATGTCTGTAAAATGGTCGTCTCTTGTATAAATAAATGCGTTGCGACATTGTACACAGTGGAACAGGATTTTTGTATTTTAATTTGAGGTTATGAGATAATGGCTGTCGACGGGTCGTTATTTCGTAAATCAGTTTTACGACCTCGAAAATTATTCTCGACTAAATTGGCGAACGATCTGGAACTGAAAATTGATCTTGTTTTCGTTTAAAATCGTAACAATGCATATAACAACCGGTCATTACCGCTTCGTAAATCCGCAATTCTCTCACCATCGCCGCGTACGATTTAATGCCCTTTGTCGTAAATGATATGTGTGCATCCTGTTTCGCGTGCGGTATAGAAAAATCGCACCTCTTAATTCACCGGATTCATTAAAATTCGTCTGCGCATGCGCGTAGAGTAGATCTCGCGCGATTTGAAGTTTTCGCCCGGTCGTAAAACACGTGTAGCCCGGTCGTAACGACCGATTGTCGACAGTTTCCACTCTATTTGAGGGAATGATTCGACGGGGCACTAGGGGTCGACGTCGGTTTGACAACTTTATGCGCCCTCCCTCCACACTCTTCGGCCCGTTATTATCGGCAGAGTCGTAAAAATATATGGCGCTCGCTTCCGTGACCGGGCCATTGTGTGTCCGAGACGCTCTCCCGACTGATAGCGTCTAAATCGAACTGTTTATTGTGACGACTAGCCTCACGCACTTGCACAAGAGCATAGCCCAAACAACATAGGGTGCTTTTTTTAATAATATCAGAAATATGAGCCGAATCGTAAACGATACTGCTGCATTATATAGCTGAATATATTTAGATTACATCTCAATTTACAGAACCGTTCCATCACTTCTCATTGCTGAGATATTAATAAAAATGTGTCAAACCGCGCTCAATCATCGTCAAGGTCATTCAATAAACAGCTCCAATTAACGCGCGGATGGGCGGAGCTACGCACCGCGAGCCGAATCCTGATTGGCGCATTAATGCCAAATATTGATTTCATTGCCGAAATCATATTATTTTCGTTGAGAAAATATATACATTATTTTTAAATCCATTGCTTAGGCAATAAAACAGTTATATTTATGTGTGCAAACATTCGACCAATCCGCACGGTGTATCGTATAAATTTATTATGGGAATAGAGTCTGATAGAGGTCGTTATATTATAATTGCTTCCACGGAAACGGCTACCTATATACCATGATCGAAACCATTCCAATCCCCATAATGGCCAGAGACAAAAGGAGACGACGTCCGGCACGGTAAATAACCTTTTTATAGTGGTACCTTATCTCATAAATATTGCACGGGAAACGCGTAAACTTATATTATTATGGCATATGAGAGAAAATTGTTTATGGATCTGAGAGAGTGAGGCACTTCTGGGGAGGGTCACTCGTCTCCCTGTGTGTATTCATCACCCGCTATCGATCGCGCAGTGGCCATTGCAATCTACGCTGATAATGCGTGTCAATCAGATGGAGATATAAGAGATCGATACGGTAAAAATATATTGCTGATGAAACTTCAGTCGCTATGGTGATATTTGGTAATATGAAAAATGTATATACAGTAGTACCTAGATATGTCCTTAATATGCACAAGATCGTTGGACTTGGACCTGGTTTGGGGACCATCAGGTATAGCGTTTACTAAACATCTGAATATATACACCTGGGTATCTATCTACATCATTTCGAAGGTAAGTTCGTTTTTAACTCTGTATGGTTGAGAGACATAAACGTTGTTACCAGCGCACAACAACCGAAATGTTGTGCTACTGACAAATGTTGAAAATTTCATAGACCGTCTTTCAACTTCTTCACAAGTAGCGGGAGCTTCTGGACACGGTAAAATTGAGTACTTTGGACACATCATTCATGGACCATAGTATCCCCTTCTGCAGACCATCATGAAGGGAATGGTGAAAGGTAATTATACAGGATTAGGTGAATAATATAGTCTCTTAATCAATGCAATGGCTCGCAGCTAGAATCGCGATACTGGGGACCACTCCAGGGTGGAGGACTTTACTTTATAGGCCCGTCCTAAAATACACTAGGTCACCATACCGTAGAGAGCAATCGCCCCAAGAGTAAGCACCAAAGTTCTTAATCAGAGCAATCGCCCATTAGGGCTAAGGATCAAGGCTGGTCAGGTCGGCTCTTTCGGTCAGGTCAGGTCGGCACTTTCCTTTCTGAGTTAAACAGCAGACACTCTCGCAGTAAGTGCTCAGAAGTTTGTTCAGGGCACTTGCAATGGTTGCAGGAAGCATCCTCTTGCAGTTCAAGATTCTTCAACCGTGCATTAAAGGCCTTGTGACACGAAATGGTTTGGACATTTCTCATTTCCATCGACTCATTTTCAGGCGACGTGCAACATTTGGGAAGAATCAGTAACCAGTTCTCCCAACGTTTCAGAATCCCATCTCTGTTGCCACTCTGCTAGGTCAGCGGTCATAGCTCGCTTACCGCAAGGTGGTGCTGTTTGTACAGATTTTTTACGACAAATACACCCTTTTGCATTTCAAATTGACCTTTTTGCAAATCAAATTGACCCATTTTCTATTGAAATGTCTATTGAAAATTTGTCTATATGATTTGCAAAAGAGTGTACAGTGAAACCCCCAATTACACTACTCCGAATTACGCGCTGAGTTGAAATATCGCCGCAAATCCCCCCAATTGCGCGGTCGCATTCACATACAGTCAAACGTTGGCTAGCGTCTGTATATTAAATAGGTGCCAGGCTATACGCACACAGCCGGACGGCCCCCAATTACACGGTCCCGTTTTTCGTGTTAGTGGGGGTTTAACTGTATTTGATTTGTATTTGACGTAAAAACCTGTATTTCCATCGACCTGAATAGTGTCCACTAAGACCACCGAGGCGACTTTGCCTCTAGAAGCCAACCAGATTGTAGCATGAACTTGTGTTTCCAGGTCCAAAGGAAGGTATGGTCCAGTGGAAGAATGTGATAGAAAAAAATCAGCTATCGTAGCTCCTGCACCGAATTGGGAGCTCCAGAATTGTTACAGATCGCCAAACACTTACAATTGTTTGGAGAAAAAACAAGAACAGATCGCCTACGTCCGAAAACGGACAAGGCATGAAAAATATGTCCAATAAAATTTATTTTGCCATCTTCTCAGGATACTTTAAAAATCGGACGTTATTTGGTCATTCCAGTCAGAAAAGAGTTCCTTGATTATTGAAGTAGATGCTTAATTTAATATACTTCATATCCGAGCCCGAAGAGAGTGTATGTATCTTAGTCTTGTGCTACTCTTTATTAAGTTTCTGCTCTTTCTCAGTCGTCAGCTCTTCCCTGTGCTCTTTCACGAACTCCCCAATATCACCACCACTCACACCTAGATCCATGGACCTCTCCAAGGAGATAATACCCTCCACGATAGCCACTGACTTAAACTGTATTTCAGTAACTGCTACTGGCAACACACCAGAATTCATTATTTGGTAGAAAAAACTTTCTGACAGATTTTGTCAATGAGATATGCAATGGATGATAGTAAAATAATATTTCCAAAAGTCTCTCAGGGACAATTCTGTGTCAAAGGTCACTTTTTCGTCAGCGTTTTCTTCGGATTTCTTCATGCAACGGCGTTGAACTTCCAGATAGTCTAACTTGTTGACTCTGAGACATAGAGACTAAGAACTCTTCGCGTTCTCGTTATTGGGGTTGCCTCCGTCATTTCGGAGCACACCAAGAACAGCATTATTTGGATACGTAATTCTGGTGCGTTGATCCTCTAGCTTTACGGAGGGGCGGGTCCCTCTTTGGGCCGGCAGAACAACATCGCACGCCTTAACGATAGTCTAAAACAGCCGCCGGGTGTAGCACTGCTTCGATCCGAACAAGTTTCTTCATTGCCACTACGGCCTGGGACCCGAAGGATGGGACGAGTTTGTAGGAAGTGGTAATGCCCAGGGAGCCGAGTTAACCTAGCCCGGGAAAGTCGCTGATATTACACTATGCCGTTGGAATCAAATCTCTCATTCAAAATCTACTTATTTTATTAAAAAAAATATATACTTAACACAAAGTTTAATTGTTTTGTGTTTACAAGTAAAAATTAGTTGAGCATACTAAAATATGCGAAACATTTCCGACAACCCATAACGAAGGTGGCATTAATATAAAATATCAGATTAAATATTTATTGTGTTCTTCTCGGGCCGTGTGAGTGATTGGCGTAGTTAACCCTTTGCGTGCGAGCGACTCCGTCCATATCATTGCATTTTCATTCGTCTAATTCTAATAAATTCAGACTTTTATCGGCCGCGTCGACATGTTTCTCCAATTACTATTGTTCTCAAATTGTCTCTGGTGTAGACAATTTCCGGTTTTCCCGACATTTCCTTTGTCACGCGACCGTTTTCCACGATTGGTTAAAATAAAATAATAAAAAAACACTGGACGACGTTATTTTTTTGTATTAATATAGTGCATTGTCCTTTCATAAGACGCAATGACTTTTTTTTATCAACTGATAAAGTTCATATATTCGTCTTCATATTTTGTTATTTTTTATTTTTATTTCAATCGTCCGATCTTTCTGCGGTTTGCGATTCTCCGAATGCGAATGTCGTTTGCGGTTTTTGGGGACTCCAGAGACAATATTATTGTCTGGATAATATATTATTATTATTATTTTGATACACACATGTTTATTAACGCAAATATTAGCCAGAGTTTGTTTAAACCTTATCGATAATGACGCATTACAGATGTGTGCGAAAATATTTAGAAAAAAAAAATTGCAAAGATTGACCTTTGTAACGTTGCTTGACAATGAAGATATCGGATAACCACAAATGATAACATAATTGCTGATGCGCAGTACCTTTGATCTAATTCCAGTAAAACGTGTGCGATATTATTGCGTTATTTGCTATATTATTTGCGTAAGAAAAATTCGCAAATAAATACGACGTAATATGCCATAACAGATAAAAGATTCAGATGTTTTAGATTGAAATAAAAATAAAATGAGGCACATATGCGCGAGATGCAACGGCCGGGTTGCCATTAAAAAGTGGGTGTTTGCTTTATTTTTTGGTGAGACTCCTTTTGTTTGACCACGTCGAATGACCACACTGCTTTTTTGTGGTAAGTCATTTTCGGTCAATTTGTGGATAGTCCCCAATTATCCCTAATGTAATGGACTGAATTATCCCTGCAGCATCCGAGTGTCACCGTCACGCTCGGACAATTGTCGGATTGTTATAAAAGGATATAAAGTTTCGAGGATCATCACTCCTTGATGTGGTCAAATTGAAAATGACATCGGGACCTTTTGAAAATGTTGAATAATGAATCGTGTCATGGACTGCGGTGGAAAAAGGAATAAAAACAATACCACACCGGGAGCGGACCTTTCTTCGTTTTGATAAATGCGCCGGCGCATCTAAGGACATAATACACTTACATAAATAATAATATAACACATTTTAAATAATAATTACGAGTAAAAATAAATAGATACGAATTTCAATGTCATTATACAGCAAAACCTCCAATAACGCGGATTACTATAACGAGTTCAACAGTCCCTCCTAGAACGTAACTTTCAAGGTTAAATTACATATTTCGTAAATGTAATATGAATGAATTTAACTTATTGATATCGTAAGAAAATCTTAATTAATTTGTATTTTATAAATATGATATGTAATATAAAAAAGGGAATAATGCCATTTGATTGATAATAAAATAATATGTGACATTGACATTGAACAAGGTCATTTAAAATATGCGAATGGGAAAATAAACGATGTATAAAAAAAAATTAAAAATCTCTTATCCTTAATTTTGTATGGCTTCTATAATGCGGACTTATATTTCTTAAGTATGATGACGAAGATTTTTATTGATTGCAATCTCTATTAATTATCGAATTATTACATTTCTATTATATGCAAACTATCTGAATAATGTAACATATCTAAAATAAAAAGAAAAAAAAATGTGTTTTTTCTCAGTATATTACAAAATAAATACACAACTCTACGCGGATTAGCCTTTAATGCTGAAGCTATTTAAAATTTGGTTTTATCTTTAATCCTTTACATAGTTTAGTTTCTTCTTCGTATAGTATTTAAAATATAGGTATAGTTAGCCCCCTTATAATGAAAAAATCAAGACCGTTATAGAAACCCACGCTATAGAAGCTTAGGCACCTATACAAAGTTTGGGGATAGGGTTTTAATTTTATTTTGTAAATTAAAAGGAATCAATACATTAATCATTTTTCAGTTTCTATTTCCATATAATTTATATGACCATGCTGTTTAGTTTGTTTACGCGTGCATATTATATTTTGTTGTCAACCAAAGGGTATCGTCCTGTATTTTCAACGGAATGTGTTACTATTTACAGAATATGCAATTTGACTATAAAAATAGCGCCCTAGAAAGGAGTAGTATAGGAAATACTGTCGCTCTCGTTACATAATACGCGCTATAGTAGGTAAAGATATAGAAAGGTTTGCAGTCAGCCCTCTTATAAGACTTAATTTTAATCACTGTTTTCTATAAAATCCCTTGTCAACCAAAGAGTACTGATCTTTGTTTTGCTTGGAAATGTAATAAATATTTAGAAAACATAGATTTAGAGATAGCGTTATAGGAGGGCTGACTGGACTGTGTTTAGCTTTATAAGATAATAAAATTATTATTTTATCTAACATAATTATAAATGTAAGTCATTTTATTGATTGTATTGCAAGAAAAATCTAGAAGCTCAAAATTAAATAACACGAATTCAAAAAAAATCTATTTTTTTTTTCTAAATGTCCTTGAAATTTCAATAAAATAATAAGGGTCTATTTTGTATGAAAATAGAACCCAAACATTTCAATTCAAGATATTAATAAATACCTTGATATTTGTTTTAAAAATGGACTAATCTAAGAATAAAAATAATTATTCATGATATGCTTCATAATTTAGTCGATAATTTGGGTTTTTTACTAGTCAATATGACGCGTAAATGACAACGCTCCTGGTGATGCTTGGCCGCAGACTGAGCTCTCGCAGCACGTGTCACTCTTACGTTTCACTCGCACACGTCACATCGTACTGGATGCAAGCATGAAAAAACATCAGGCGCGTGTCTAAAGTAGCGATTATTGTTTTTTTTTATTTTGTTTTTTTGCAATTGCAGACATATTTTTTCTATAGACTATTTTAGACAAATACACAAAGTTATTCGAGAAAAATTTAAAACGGTGCCATGGCATGGCTAGGTTTATGCAAGTCCCACTTATACCGCTTCCTCTTAGAACGATTATACCGCTCCATCTTCGATCAATTTACAATATAAAATTAAAAAACCCTCTTCGCTATTTTTGTATGGGTGCTTTTGGTTTCTATAGCGCGGGTTTTCTATAACGTGGTCACGATTTCTTCGTTATAGGAGGGCTGACTATAAACCGTTATTTTATTTATCTATCATCATTATTTATTATCTAACAAAGTTAAATAAATTGATTTACTGGAAAAGGATATTTATAAATAAATAAAAAACAAATAATATATTTAAAAAAATATATATACCTTATTTGAACAATAAATGGTTAAATATAAACATTTAATAAATAAGTATGTAAACAATATTACATATTATTATCACTAACAAATAGAAACTTGATAATATTATATTAATATTTTTTGACGTTTAAATCTATTACATTTTTTTGCTATATTTATTTATATAATATAAATAATTAATAAAACATTAATGTACCATATTAAATTATACGGTAATAAAACGGAAGTAGTGCATGAATATGTATTACGTCACCGATTGTAACATCTGCCGCGATGCAATTTTATTTCTTTCTGCATTATTATTACATTGCATCTATTTTCTTTACTTAGCAAAAAGTATAGGGGCTCACTTTATGAATCATTCGCAATATGCATAAATAAAAGGACATTTGAAATATTGACGTGAGTCACGTGTGATACGTTGATTTTTTTATTGTTAATACAAAGAATAATTGACGTGAGCAAACAACGAGAAAATATTTAAAATTCAAGGTCAATTATTATAATGGAGTATTTCCTAAAAAAAAAAAAAAAACTATTAAGAACAATGCGTTTTACGCATGTAAAAACAAACAGTGTCATTTTCGTGTCGACATATGACAAGTAAACATGATTGATTCCCCCATTCTCAGTCATTCATCTTGAACATGTTGTCGTTGCTTGTCATCCCGATGAATTTAACTTCAGGAGTCACGTCCTCGTCATCGGAAGACGCGATCTGTAATCTGTTCATATCCGGATTGGAATTCAATTTATGGTCGCGGTAATGCTTCTCTTCGAACTGTTCACTGAACGGAGTCATGATGTGGAGGTCCAGGTCGCATTCATCGATTTTAGAAATCTCTCTGCTGAATGTGAACGATTGCGATCGTCTTCTGTAAATGCTCGAATCTTCATGGTCCATGAACGAAGTGCCTTTATGAGATAATAAAATTCTGGGCGCTTTTTTGTGATTTTTATTAATATGCTTCCTCGGTTGTTGTTGTTGGTGTTGTTGTTGATACGGATATAAATTTTCTTCAGAGCTATATCCGGTCGAATCCGTATCACTGGATTTTCGCACATCCATGCATTTTTTATTCGGTTGATTGGTGCATTTTTGATAATTGTACGTGAGATTGCACATGGATTTCGATCTGCGTCTGAACGAAGGGATTATTGTGGCGTTTTTCACATAGAGCACAGTCTCCAGAATGGATCGCCATATAGATTTTTCCGCGATCGTATCGCCGCAATCTTCAATCTCCTGCAATATAAAAATAAAAAAAATATTATCGAATAATGAAGACGTTGAATTTTTATTTCAGCCTCACAACACGAATACAAATAAAGTGAAATCCGACGTCAAAACCGTAATATATGGCGTCATTGTTATTTATATTTTTTTTCTGAGGTCCGAAAAGCTCACGGGTCCATAAGTTATGTAAGGACGTGTAACACGGGAGCCGAGTTTATTGCTATCGTTCAAATCTTACAACGCGTTAACAGCCGACTCACGCACTGTGCATGAATTTAAACATTTATTTATTTTAATAAAAAATATTGAGAACCATTGGCGTAAATATTGAAGATGCCTTGGTGTAGGAAGATTTCGTCAAGTTTTATGTAATGAGGGGTGCTAAATTTTTTTTTTGCCGCGAGCACTTGAAGATATTTGCGCTCGATTTTACGACGCGATAATCTCTGTATGAATAAGACTTGATGTGACTCAAGATTATTTTTTTTTTTTTTTGAGTATTGAAGTGGGCCAAATTTTATGGTTTTTTCATTCATTTTATGTTTCAGCTCAATTGAGTTTCCATTCAAATGAAATCTGGACCGCATCTAAAAATAAACTCCCATTTTCCTTAAATAAAAAAATATATTTAATTTTATTCAATAAAAAAAATCAAATATATTCATGATAATAATTAATAGTTATTATTACTAATAATTCTTTCAGTATGCTTTTCTCATTTTAGGCCCATCTTCACTTTATCTCATAAAAAACTAAAACTAAAACTCAGATAATTATTAACACATTAGATGATTTAAATATATTTATTTATACTCCAAAGATAATCCTAATTATTACCAATAATTTGTAAATAATAAAGTAAAATGGAAAGAAAAAAAGAAAGGGAATGACAACAACTAATTTCTGTTTAATGAAACTTTCCATTTAATCGCTTTTTTACATGGAATAAAATAATTTTATTTAAATGGTCTAAAAAAGTCTCCGCATATGCGGAAAAAAAATTAAAACAACAATAATCGCTGCTTTGGCCATGCGCGATGTGTTTTCTCGCTTGCATCCGATACGATGTGCCGTGTGCGAGTGAAACGTAAGAGTGACACGTGCTGCGAGAGCTCAGTCTGCGTTGAAACATAACCAGAAGCGTTGTCATTTACGCGTGATTAGTAAAAAATCCAAAATATCGACCGAATTATGAAGCATCTCGTGAATTACTATTTTTATTCTTAGATTAATCCATTTTTAAAAAAGATTTCAAGGTATTTATTAATACCTTGAATTTAAATGTTTGGGTTATATTTTCATACAAAACAGACCCTTACTATTTTTGATAAATTTCAAGAACAATTAGAAAAATATATTAATAGGAAAGAAGTACGATAGAAAAAGAATTAAATTTTATTTTAATACGTGTTATTTAATTTTGAGCTTTTTTTTTAAATAAATGATAAGATATTGATGAAGAATTCATCAATATATTGACTTGAAATGCTTGGGGTATCCGAGATACCCCCTTCGGACGACACGGTTGTTTTAGAGCCGAAATATAAAATTGTTTCCTTTTGATTGATGAGTCTTTAAGCTTTAATTATTTAAGCTAAGGCAATAAATTTGCACGAAGATTGGAAAACTCGATTAAAAGAAAATTCCAACACTACACTTCAAGCAAATAATGGCTGTTTGGACTAATTAAAATGAGGTACTCTTTAGATAATATTAAATTGATTACAGTTGCCGTTAAAAAGATACAAGTTATCCGATTCATCACGGCGGATCAAAGCCAACGGCGTTGCCCGATGGGGTAGATTTTGGGGTAGATGAAATTAATGTATCAAAATAGACCCCAGAATACTTAAAGACTTAAAATGCTAAGGGTTATTCTAAGAATAAAAATAGACTCGACGATGTCTCGCCGCGATCGAGGCACGCTCTCGACTTGTCACATGTGGTATTTTCTCGCTCGCATCCGGTACGAGGGCAGAAAACATTTCGCCCGTGCTAATGGAAACGCATATTGTTGTTTGTATTTTTTTTCCGCATTTGCGGATAATACATGTAGGGTTTATATTAAAAGAGTTATTCGAGGAAAAACTTGGGGTCTCAAAGGGCATGGAATGGCTATGTTAATTTTCAAAGATTGAATTTTGTAATGCTTTTTATTACATCCCTCTACTTTCGAGCATTCAAAATTCGAACACATTTTCAGGAACTAATTGTGTGCGAAAGTCGAGGGCCGTCTTATATTATGAAAAAAATAGCGAAATGGAGCCATAAATTTTGTATTGGATGTTTTTTAAATGAAAAAACCTGTTCGATTCCAAATGGTTGAATAGCCAAAATCCGTTGTGTCCATCACCGTTGTGTGGTCAAATGGCTCTGGATGCAAATGAAGCATTTCGACTATCAGTATTTGGACACACATGTAATGCACCGTGGCGCACTAAAAACAAACGACGCCATCACTGCACCGAACGTGTCGCAGATGCGTTCGGAATTAAAAATAACTACAGTTATTATTATAATACGGTGTCAGGGCCAGTTGACATTTGAGGCCTAATCTGTTCTGAGACCTCAGCCACTTCTGGGGACACGTGTGCAGAACAATAATGGTGGAACGAGCGTGTCCGAGCGGCTACTGTGCGCTCCGTGGCATTGTGCCCTCGGCGTCGACAATGGCGACCGGCGATCCGCCGCTGCCAGCCTCATTGTGCGAGATGCTTATTGGATCATTGTGGCGGCGGACACTGGACGCTTAATGGTCTTCAGTTTTCACTGAATTATGCTAATCGGTTCGCGGGAGTCGCGTCCGGTCGCATTGTATCGGCAGTGGAAGAAAACGGCGGCTGATGGATGGTGATGGCCTAGGAAGTGCAGCCAGTTGCATATGCAGATTTGGTGGACGGTGACTTACGCCATCGACCGATATCGACACGTGTCCATATGACTTTGGACCAAAGGAGTCTAGTTTAAATAATGGACCTTAGAAAATATATACTAATTTTCAAGCAATTCAGTCAAAGTTGAAAAAACGTCTTCATTTCAGGATATTTTTCGTCTTCGAGAATAGGAATTGATCACAAGGGACCATATTCGTTTAATACGGAGGCTGAGGCAACAAAAAACTGTATAATATTGTGCTTTTTTAGTTTTTTAAAAAATATTTATAAATATGTAAAAAATATTCTGCTAGTGACATATACTAGGGGGACCCGAAAGAAATCGCGCATTTTTTGTACATGTAAAATGAATGTTTCATTTTACATATTATTATAAAACATAATTTCCATCATAATTAGGAACTCTTTCCCACTTTCCTCGTAGTTTTTTAAATCATTTTTGAAAAAACTTTCCGGTTTTGAATCGAAATACTCGTTCAAGTGGTTTTTGACTTCAGTTGTATTTCGAAAACGTTCTTCTCTTAAAGTGTGCTCTATGGACCTGAAGAGAAAATAATCTTTATGCTTTAAGAGGGCGTTCATTATCGTGGTGTAGAATTATTCCCTTTCTGTTGAAACGAAATTGTAAATTGGAATTAAACATCGGGTTCCCCTAAAATTATTTTATTTTTACTATTAATATTTGATTGCCATAAAGAATTCCCAGAATTTATTCCCAGATTTCGCTGGAATTTTCACCTATCCGAGTACTAACTAGGTACATCAAATATTTGATGCTGGCAGTTAAAAAAATAAATATAAAAGATTAAGGATTTTTTTGAGTAATTTTCGTTTTTCGAATATTTCTTTTTCTCACAAACAAAACCAATATACCCTAAGAAGGAAAACCCTAATAATAAAGGTCGATAATAGACGTAGTTTTGATAATTCCCTCTCCCTCCTTACTAAGGGAGCTCTACTTTGGAAAGGTTCTAACCATGAAGAAAGTATTGCTATTACGCAACATGGTTAATGCTAGCTGTAACTCGTCACGTTGGAACCACTAGAGAAAAGAAAAGCGAATACCGAGACAAACCCCTCCCCACTTGCCTGGATACAGTAAGGAGGGTAAAATCGGATAGAAGCAATGGTAGAAAGATACACTTCCAATGCCAGCAATGGCAAAAAGAAGGTAACCTTTTTATAAAAAACCACGACTCCCTTGTCCTCGATTACCATTCGAGTCAGGTAAGGCCCAAATACTCAGCGAGTGAGTGTCTCGTGGCTGGCAAATGATGATGACGACAATGACTATAAACAATTAGCAGTAACTTGACTTATACTTTTTGCAAAAAAATGTTTTTTTCGATGTCGAGATCTTCATAAAATTTGAAATATTATTTAGACAGAGATATATTTTCTCATATTACATTTTCAATAGCTACAGCGTTGGAAAATGTATTAAAATGGCGATTTTGAGTTTATGATTTTTAGAAAAATCCTATTGGCATGACTGAATAACTATGAATTTCACGTCTTCGCTAATCGTTCAGGGTCAATAGAGAGGAAGCAAGTATACGCAGGTTTGATACCTTCTATGTAAATTCTTGAGTCCTATCCTGGACTCAATAATTACAGTGAAACTCCATTTTCACGTACCCGGATTTCACGTTTTCTCGCTATTTGCGTCCAATTTTTACAGCCCCGTTGTTTTTTATTTCCCGCAATTTACGTTTGAAATACAGTCAGCCCTCCTATAGCGTTTCCTCTAAATCGCTGCTTTTTACAAAATCGTTGTCAACCAAAGAGCATTGACCTTTATTTCACTCGGCAATGGTATTATAGATTTACAAAATATCTAAATTGACCTTAAAAATATTAGAATTTTGTATAAAACAGCGTTTTACAGGAAGCGTTTTTTTTATCTGTCCCTTCAAAATTCGAAAACAGGGTTTCACTGTATTGGGATGTAATTTCAGTACTTGTTGTTTAAATTTACATAAACAAAGAAGAAATATTTGATTTTAATTAAATAGCGCTTTAATTTTATTACCCAAGTAATTACTTTACCAATTATTGAAATGCAGACAGGTCAAGAACTCAAACTTAATCACGTCGAAAAACTAATCCAATTGTAACGTAGCCCTTTCAATATCGTATGTTAATAGGACCAGCTCCGCGTACAAATTTATTCCGTCCAATTTCAATAATGCCAGAGCTTGTAAATACGATTCGGCTACCGTGTGTAACGTTACGAATGCTTAATCTATTTTTTTGTTCTACGTCTAGTGATGATCTACGAGCGTTTTTTTTCTCTTCACTATTTCCAGCTTCGTATCATACACCTTATGATTAGAGTCGATTTTTTTACCGAACGTCCGTCTACAAACACCACACACAACCGTACGTACCGATCGAAATTGGCCAATTTACAAACAGGATCTACACTAGAAGGACGGACACTAGTGAAAACGTTCGGGAATCAATGATCCGTTTTTGCTGCGTTATCGTTTAATTTATTGTCGGTATTAAATTATTTAATTAATTTTATCGCGGTATCTGGCCACTTTATTATACGGCGGTCGTAAAACGGGATGAATATTTCAATGTAAGGGCCGTCGCAGACTCGACTGTGACAGAGAAATAAAAAAGAAGCTGCTGCGGTCGTACCGAAGGCTACCGGTGATACGCAAAGCGGATAATGCGTTAAAATTGCCTCTGCGTTTTAGTCCAATTTGTTTTACGACCCGCGGTTTTTTTACGGTTCGCATTGATTTGTGGTCTTGTGCGAATGAGATTTCGCAGATTGAGCTTCATGTGGAGACGCTGGACCAGTGTGGGGAGACTGGGCTCGCGTAACATAAGAAAAAATAAATAAATAGAGATTTATAGACTATAGATATCCGTTAAACTGGAAATATTTTGCCCATTATGATCTTCAACATAGTGTTAAAGATAAAAGAGATATCTATTGACGCAATTAGTAATTATGACAAAATGAGGTATGATAAAACTTTACCTATTTCAACTATCTATTTCTTTATCCCTTTGGCTCAATTCGATTTTCGCTTAAAATTTATTCTGGCAATAAATTTCAACTATTAGCTCTTATGGATAAAGAAAGCTATAAGAAGAATGCCAAAGGACATTTTTTTTAAATTCTGAATGTATTTAAAAAAGAATGGACACGTGCTTGCTTTGGGTGATTTTTACGGCAATATGTAGAAATTAGAGGGAATAAAGAGGGATTTATCTCAAATCATTTATAATACTAGAACAAAAATGTGTAGTAGAAATTATTAATTTAGAGCATAACCTAAAGAAAAAGAAAAAATACAAAAATACAGGTCCCTTATTAATTAAAACTAACCTAAATTAATATAACCTACCCTAATCCAAGAAAAGATAGAAAATCTATGTAACCTTATTTAATTTCTTTTATTTAACCTAAACTAAAAAAAAACTTATCTAACCTAACACTTGGAAAAAAAGAAAACTTTTCAAATCTGACCTAATCTAACAAATCCAAACCTAACCTAATTTAACCCAACGAAAAAAAATCAGCTTAACCTTATTTAACTTTCTCGTATCTAATCTAACTTAAGAAAACTAAACCTAACCTAACCTAACCTAACCTAACCTAACGCAACCCAACCCAACTTAACCTAACCTAACCCAACCCAACCCAACCCAACCCAACCCAACCCAACCCAACCCAACCCAACCCAACCCAACCCAACCTAACCTAACCTAACCTAACCTAACCCAACCTAACCTAACAAATCCAAACTGAATCCTAATCTAACCTAACGTTAACCTAGCTAACCCAAGGAACGAAAAAAAACCTTATCTAACAAAACCATACGCATTTGGGAATAAAAATACACAGAATTAAAGCAAATATTATGAATAAAAATACTAATTTATCTAGAAATGGACGAACCGGTCCCTAAATTAATTTTGGCCACAATTAATATCACCTACTCGAATCCATGAAAGATAGAAAAAGCCACTTAACTCACTAACTTTCTTTACCCAACCTAATAAAACAACCTAATCTTAAACTTATCTAACCTAACACACGGAAAAAAAGAAAACCTTTCAAATCTCACCTAACCTTACAAATTCAAACCTAACCTTAACCTAACTTAACCCAAGGAAAAAAATCCTACCTTATTTAACTTTCTCGTATCTAATCTAACCTAAGAAAACTAAGCCCAACTTTAACCTTGCTAACCCAAGGAAAGAAAAAACACATTTCAAATTTAACTAACCTAACAAATCCAAACCTAACCCTAATCTAACCTAACCTAACTTACCATAGGGAAGAAGGAATCTAACAAAATCATAATCATTTGGGAATAAAAATACACAGAATCAAAGCAAATATTATGGATAAAAATACTAATTTATCTAGAAATGGACGAACCGGTCCCTAAATTAATTTTGGCCACAATTAATATCACCTACTCGAATCCATGAAAAGATAGAAAAGCTACCTAACCTTAATTAACTTTCTTTTATCTAACCTAATCTAATAAAACAACCTAATCTTAAACTTATCTAACCTAACACACGGAAAAAAAGAAAACCTTTCAAATCTCACCTAACCTTACAAATTCAAACCTAACCTTAACCTAACTTAACCCAAGGAAAAAAATCCTACCTTATTTAATCCTTCGCATCTAATCTAACCTAAGAAAACTAAGCCCAACTTTAACCTTGCTAACCCAAGGAAAGAAAAAACACATTTCAAATTTAACTAACCTAACAAATCCAAACCTAACCCTAATCTAACCTAACCTAACTTACCATAGGGAAGAAGGAATCTAACAAAATCATAATCATTTGGGAATAAAAATACACAGAATCAGATCAAATATTATGAATAAAAATACTAATTTATCTAGAAACGAGGGAGCCTAAAATGACGAGATTAAAGGGAAAACCTCGAAAAAATGGAGGCTGAATCATGAAGGTGTAATTCAGGATGGTACAAGTCGGCCGCGACACCTGTTCAAGGATATGACGAGTAGAAGGTTATTATTATTTTGAAATACATATTTTTTAGAAATCAATCGAATACAATTTCTCAGAAGATCATTCGGGGAAAACGGACGAACCGGTCCCTAAATTTATTTTGGCCACAAAACACATTGTATATACATTTTGGTATGGTCGACCATCAAAACGTAGACTGGCTCGCTTAAAAATATTAATACCATTGTAATGAACGTATAATGCACGGCAATTACGGATGATGATACAGGAATCAATCTAGGTAGGTCCACAAAAAAAAATCAAGAATAATCAATATCACACTGAATATGGAACGTATCAATTTTTTTCGGGCAATAAAAAATACGAGACGAACCAGAGGCCACGCGGGTGCAACGGACAGATAAACGACGGGAGACTGATAATATTTTTTTCTGCTACTATCTTATCCTGTGTACATATATCGATCTGTTCCGATTAATTATAGCGCTGCCATGAGGCCGAGAGGGTTGAAAGTCACCTTTTGTAGCGAGCGACGCGCAATAGGAGCGAAGGCGACGCTCGAGGGACGCTGCGTAGTCCGGGGGCGACACTCATCAACCCATTTCACTGTGCCCATAATCTCAGCGTGAATTAATTGGCTTTGGATCGGGACGACAGTGGTTATTAAAAAATCGGGTTTTGTCCCGCTACCCGGTTCCGTGGCTATGGGCGTGGCCACACAAAAGAACCATGTGGATATCATCATCAGGTAATTATAATTACTGGCTCGAGGTAGCTGCTTTACGATACCAGCAATCTGTTTGATCGATGGCCAGGAGAAAGCCAGAACCGGTTCCGTCCTGGATGCTACTGTGTACGCGAAAGAAACAGATTCGTGGCCGAGACATCTCGATGTGTCCTTGGCCCGATACAAAACCGCTCCATTCAGCGACAATGACTCCTTTTTAGGACTTGCGGCAGTGCAAAAAAATCAATATTAAAAACTGGACCATGTATAGAAATTAGGACGTTGTAAAAGTAACGCGATTTCTAGCATTGAGAACTTAATTTAATGTTAAAAAAATAAAACAAAAACGATCTGATTACATAATTTAAAAAAATGGGATCTTACAAGGCTTTCTACTCTAAATAGAGCCCAAAAGTACGCATATCCCTCGATTTGCACGGTCGTTTTAAACGGTTACACTTTATACGACGAGGGATACGTGCCGCGTAATAAAAATTTGCGTTAAATTATTCAAAGATTTCCCGATTTTCTCTAAATAAAATTATAAAGGAAGACATTGCAAAAAATTAAACTTCTGCTTCCGGTATTAACCCTTTAATTGCCGAAACTCGATATATCGGATTTTTCTACATTAGCGAGAATTGCCGGATCCGACGGATCTGAAATCGTAGTATCCAATACATTTTTAACCGTCTGTAGGGTAATTGCTTCAGGGGTATATAACATTTTTAAACAACACGTACAACGCATACAACGCCGCCGCTACAGTATATTTATAAATTAAACAGCACATTTTTACTTTTTAATTATTAATTTAAAAATCGTGACATTTCTGGAATAGTAATCCCAAAAGGCCCGGCAACGTAAAGGGTTGAGGGATTAAAAGAAATGATGATTTATTTTCTAATGCAGCTGAAAAGCATGGAACTAAGACGATGTTAATTCCGATGTTGTTCACTGGGAAGCCAGAAAAACGACACTACTTTTGAGTACACCTTATATTATACAACAAATACTAAAATATTCAATTTATCTTAACCCATCCGTCATAGCGGCTCGAAAACAACCGCGTCGTCTAAATGGGGTCTCTCAGAGAGACCCCAAGCATTTAAAGCCGTGGTTCTTAACCTTGTTAAAGGTACTGAACCCTACCAGTTTCATTTGCGCCTTCACCGAACCGTTATATTATACGTCGTATCATTTTTCATAATATAGCACAATAAGTCGGGTGTGTGTTTTGACTTCTGCCGAACCCGGAAGACTGACCCTGGGGTTCGATCGAGCCCTGGTTAAGAACCACTGATTTAAAGTCATAGTACAGTCATAAACAGTGATGTCTCACCGCAGACTGAGCTCTCGCACGTGTCACTTGCACTCGGCACATCGTACCGCATGCGAGCGATAAAATATTATTTTATTTCGCAATTACAGACAATAGAGGATGATGATTATTTATTATACTTATTTTTTAGACTGTTTTGGACAAATAAAAATGGTTTGTGCCATGTAGGATATATTAAAATAGTTATATAACGAGTAAAATCAAAAACTTGGGGTCTTCAATAGAACCCATCGGCACGGTTAGAATATGCTACTGTACTGTTTCCCAACCTTTCCCAACCAAAACAGGATTGAATTATTACTTTCTTCTTTTTTCCAAAGAATATCATTTTTATGATCAACTAAATTACAAAAGTATTCATCGGAAATTTAAAATATCGAAAATCCGTTCTTTAATTATCATTGGTTTTTTTCAAGAAGTTCTGTAATGAATTTATGGGTTTCAGTGATGTATAGAGGATTTAAAAAAAAATGTGAATGGTGAATTAGTGGAATCTAGAGTAATAAATAATGTTAGGTCCAAATGATATTTAAGACTCATTTTTTATCATTGGAAAGGTCCTTGTAAAAGAGAAATTTTTGACAAAGTATTTATCCAAAACTGTATTTTAGCTTTGAATGCTTTTATAGAGCTGATCACTTCGGCTAAATGCTTTTTTTTCTTGGAGATCCAGGTTTAAAGTATTATTTTTTTTAATTATTGCATTACTTTTTTCGGGTGCATATAAATAGCTCAGTGAGCGCAGAGTTGGGAACCACTGCTCTATTGTTTATCACGTAGTACGTGTACCGTATACGTTATACGAGCGGTTCTTAATTTTTTTAACCCCATATTTTTTTATAGCGAGTTGATTTGATTAAATTAGATTATCTATCATCTTTTTTAGTAAAAAAATAATAATCAACCAATAAAATAATATTATATATCAACCAAATGGGTAATTTTTACTTTTGAAAGAAGTGGTTTAAAGTGATTTAATTTTATCACGGAATAAATAATTTAATAGCATTCATATTTTAGATAGATTGAAAATTTAGAATTCGGTGGCATTGAAGAGATATTTGTTGACGAGCTAGTACGTTATGGATAAACGAAGATAATTAAATTAGAAAAAAAATGCTAAAAAGAGTTTTCATTTTCAGAGAACATTAAAAGACGATTTTTAACCGAATTTTTGCTTCAATGATATTAATAAAACTTTATTAGTGAAAATACGCGTCTATAAATAATATTTTGCATAATTTATTTATTGTGTTGTATTTTTTACCCTTTCTACGCGATTTTCAATAAACCAATTATATCAATTTTTTACACGGTTTTTGGTGGAATAATTTTAATCAATAAGTCCATGTAAGTTATGTCAAGATTATTTTTTATGATTATTATTATTTAATTTAATTTCAAATTGAATGATTATATTTTTTATAATAAATGTAAACAATAATAATTAATTATAAATACAGCAAGCCCACAATTTTATTATCATTATTTTAAAAACCGTTTAAATCAATATCACAATTATCATTGATCGTATAAAAATTCGCTTTAAATGATGTTATCAGTATCATATAAAATTATCTATATAAAAAGCATTTTTCGACGAAACTTGCACAATCCTGTTTCTTCGTACATACATCGAGACATCTGATAATAATTATCTTATATTAGCAAAGCGAATTCGCAACGTATAAAAAGCTTTATGCACGCTCATGCCTGTTGAATATACATATATATAGAGATGCGATTAAAAATGGATAATTTAATTTGTGGCAGAATAACCGAAAAATTGGCGCGAAAAAATCATAGTAAATCTATAGTAAAATGATAAAAACGCAGAGATCCTCAAACGTGATAACTTGAGCGTGTTGAAGAACGGCACCGGAGTGCTGTTTGAACATCGCCGTGTACAAGAGGAGTTCAGAGACCTGCGTCTACGCAGATCAATTCAAATGATATTATTGTATACATTTTTTTTTTACTCTGCAACCGTCTGGGGTTCTGCATGGTGCCATTAAAAATTAATTAAACGTTTGATACATTTCGAGCGAGTATTGAGTCCTCTCGTGAGTGCCTCGAGTCTTCATATACATATATCTATTTTTTTTAATTCTTACCAGAAATAAATAAATCTCAGATAAGCGGCATGATTCGGCGTTAACCCATCAGACGCCGCGAATATTCGTCTAATTAAAATGTCGTGAACGCGAAACGTGAGGCTGAGAATAAAACGGAAACGTATCGAGCTTTGAACCCGCGCCATAAGTCGGATGATCTTTTAATTTTTTTTCACCACAGACAATTCACGGCTTCTTGCATGGTATGAAAATTAAGAAAAACTCCTCCATTTCTTATCTTATCCGTTTAAAAGTAACGCGATGCTGCCGTGCAGCCATCATAACTGTATGGCATCCAACTCGGAGTTAATTAAGTGTCGTCTCAGTGGTCCGGATTTAGGTCTCACGTACAAATATTATCTTTGTCAAGCATCTCGAATGCATAGAATGTGTGTCGGCCTTATGCTATAATCTGCTCATTGTGTGTGACATAATAGGGTGGTCGCAAATTGGCGAAATTGTATTCCGAGATAAAAAGTTTTTGGGTATTTTAAGGTCAACGAGCTGCCGCGGTCGGATTAGTGGAAATGGTTTAACGACATATTCCATTCTGTCTCTGCGATTGGTTCTGATCTAATAATTTTAATTGAATTAATTCAACGTCGTAATAATAAAAAAAATAAAAACCAAAACCTATGATAAATTTTTCGCGAGGTCTACATAAACGGATGCGTTTATTGTTATATTTATTTTTTTATTTCTGTTGAATGTCTTAATAAAAATAAAAATAAATACACCGTATATTTTTTAGATGTTCTGTAACCTATTTCTCAAGCATCATAAGAATTTATTCTTCTTTGTATTTAAAAAGCTGCTATTGCTTCCTTGTATTATATAATTACTCTACCGAGTAATATTCATCTTCAATTTTGCGAATATTTTGTTTAAACTCTTAATAACCGTAACGTGTCGATATGAGATCCACAATTCCGTAAATGTTCTCGCAATCTTGGGGCGAATTAAGACAAGTAGACCAAATGTTGGAGAGCGCTCTCAGCGGCAGCATGTGCGCATCGACCTTTGATCATTTAAATCAGGGGTGTGCTGCCCTTTGAAGATTTTTCATTTTAATTTTTAAAATTCCTACCACAATCATATACTTGCTGTTTTTTAATAGTATATCTATTAAAAAACGTCAACCTAGCCGTGCCGAAGGGGTCTATTTAGAACCGCAAGATTTTTCTCGAATAACTCTTTTAACCCTTTCCACTGTGTGAAAAAAGTGAAGAAGAACCAGACGCATTGGCCTAAAAGATATTTAGCAAAAAAAAATATCATATCAAACCCCATAGATAATTCTTATTCATTTTATCAAGGGTTAATATAACACTTATATATTAAAAACTTCTTTTGTTTGTCTAAAAAAGTCTAAAAACAAATATTATAAGTAATCATTGTCCTTTATTGTTCACAATGGAGAAAAAAAAAAACCACAATACCGGCTTCTGTAGCCACGTTTTATAGCCAATGTTTTTCTCGCTCGCATCCAGTACGATGTGCCAAGAGCGA
>JAGXCT010035279.1:0-20494 GCA_022495035.1 Philopotamus ludificatus
AGTTAGTTTGCAGTGAACTAATATAATGAGAGCATGGGTGACATCATATTCGCTGATATGGAGAAATTAACTCGAATATGCTTCCAGAAGGATCTCGGCTCTGCTTCCTACAACAGGGGAAAGGCGCCATAATTTGAGTTGTATCCAATAGAATGACCTATCGGCATGTGCCATTAAAGAAAAGCGTTGGTTCCTCGACGAAGCCCCCAGATTATAAATAAATACCCTACAGTTTTGGAGGCAGTCAAATACCTAATTAATTCCATAACAATCGGATCGGCTGGGCCGATTCGTCCACTGTATTGGTCACCACGTCTTATTTCGTTGCGTCCACCATCATATCCATACCGAATTCTGGGAGAGGCTCTCCCATGTTACACTCATAATTTTTCAATGGAACATTGGTTTGATATCGGCTCCGAAAGTGTTAATATTCCTAAATTATTCTGGACATGGAATACATCAATGCGAGCCTTTTCACATAATGTAACAGGACGAATATACAGAGCAGTAGTTACAAAATAGACGAAACAACCATTGCATGATTGTATTGAAGTAAACTTTCAATATTTTCATGAACTATAAAAAACATGCAATATGTTTTATAATTTATTAATAATTAGGCAACGTCAAGAAAAATCATACCGGACCTGAGAATGAAATAATGATGCATCTGATTCTCTTAATTAATAGCAGATACTATACACTTTCGTATTTTAAACTCATAATATTCCAAGATATCAAAACCTCAATTCTTAATTATTTTTTATTATTTAAATAGAAATAAAATGACAATTAAAAAAATTATAGTGTCACCGTAAATATTCTGAAATGCGTTAAAAAACAGAGAATCAGATGTATTAATTAATAAAACCTTTCGTTCATATTCATCGTGAATATTTTAGACATGATTTATAGATATAATAAATTGATTGATGTTCTCCGTATTCAATTTCGTGACGATTGATCAACGCTGATGTTTTTATTAGGCATAATTGCCAGTTCCTAAAATAATATATATATATACGTAACGTTCGTAGCTGCCGATGATAATAAACGTAGTGACGAGTGCGCGATACGTCGACACGAATACGAGAGGATATATCGGTATCCAAATCTCTCGATTTGTTACAAATATATCATATAAATGAGTTCACTCACCTATTGAATTCAGAGCAGTGACGATTACAAGACATCAACTTAATCCATGGGTGTCTTTTTAAACAGCGGCAAAGATTTTACATTCGATAAACTCTTCACAAGGCATAAATGATTTCAACTCGCAGAAACAGTCAGAGAAGTACCATTTAATTGGTTTAATTTCTACACAAACTCGTTTAGATAAAAAAAAAAATCACCCACGAGAATTTTAATAGTGAAATGTAATAATTAATCAAACTCAATGCAGTTTTAATGAAAACTTGCCCATATCCAAGTTAATATCACTGTTGAGTCTTTAATGTTTTGACTATATAAGTAATAAATGAGAATCTCCATAGTCCAGTTCTGTACCTCAATTTTGGGAATTACATGTACGTGGCAGTAAAAGAACTCGAATCTTGCAACTTTTAGATCAGTTAATGAGTGAAATGATTTTTTTTAAATAATATATAAAAGCCGTATACGCACAGATGCTGCGAACAATCAAAATATAAATTATAATTTCGCGTGCATGGTAATGTACATATTTTAACTCTTATGTATGAATGACGTTCGAGAAGCATTAAACATATATTGACTGCTCCGAGTATAAAGATGAATTACAATTATTGCAGTACTCCCTTCTCCTAAAGAATGATCTTTTCTGGTCAAGTTTCAATATGCAAATAACACAAATATGAACTAAAACTCATTCTTTTTTTCTAGAAAATAAAATACGAATAAAATTTCGTTTGATCCATCCGGGGATTTATAAAATATATAAAGAAAAAACTTGCAAAAGTGGAAAGCGATTTTAATACTTTCTTCCCCGTTTTCCAATATTGCGAAATAAAATTGTATCTTGAGATCGATTCCTGTAAAACAATATGATCAAAAGTTGGAAAAATATTCATTAGAAGGTCGGCAATCAAATTGGAATGGAAAGTCGAGATGTGTTATACACATTTATTAAAAATAAAATCATGTAAATTTTTGTCAACATGGAATAAATAAAACAGTTTGTTTAAATTTGCAACTATGAAAATATGATGAATAAAATCAGCATCGAAATCTAGAATAAGTAAACTATAGCAGATTTACATGAGTAAACTATTGTGAGTAATTACTCAAAGTTAATAGAAAAATTATTCAAAACAAGAAATCTGAAATTGTTTAAAAATAAGTAAAACGGAAAGTGGAGAAAAAATTGTTAGAAAAAATAGGTAAATGGAATATCTGGAAAGGATAATAAATAGGGTTTTAGTAAATGCATACTAATGAAAGTAGGCTGATGCTTAGCTCTGAACAGCTAATGACAGAAAAATCTAAATAGATTCAAGTCATACACATCACAATGTCGTTATTGATTGGATTATATATAAAATTATGCTGACGGTTAATTATTTGCTTCGTTGAGTAAATAGCTACTATATTTAAATTAAATGTTTTATTCCCATTATAAAATTCTACATCCACCGGAATTAGAATTATTAAAATTATTATCCATATCCATGAATACAAATACAAGACAGCGAATGAAACAGCATCACTGAAATGTCTTACTTTTAATTTTTAGCCAGCAGTCGTAAAAAAAACAAGTAGTCAATAGAAAAATATATCCCACAGAATTCTGCACAAAAACAAACCCACCCCCAATCTAAAAAATGTAGATTTTTTAGAGCATAATGCGAAAAATACAATTCACACTAAGATGTGTAAATTCTATTCAAAAATAAATTTCAAAGGCTCTGAATAATACAAAAAAAAGTTATATTTCACAATTTAATTAATTTGATTTTTTCAAACATCATACACACAGAACATTAATTGAATATTTAAAAACACTACAAAATGATTTTATTATAAAAGTAATGTTAAGATGAGTATTTGCAAACTCAAAATATTGCACTTAACAATTCATGTATATATTGTGATTTCTTTTTTATACTATTATGTCAAATGATGCATTAAAACGATTTGGACTTTGTCAAAGTAGTTTAATGTTCCAGAATGAGATAATTCACAAGACAAACACGCATCACTAGCAATTCACTTTATCTCTCATATTTCTCCAGAATACATAATAAAGAATTTGTACGAATAATGATAAACTAAACCGTTTTTAGTGGAGATATTGGATGGAAAACGTTTGTTTTAAATTATTTTATGACATTTTTTTAACCTACATTTATAAATTTAAAAATAGTATCCACTAAATCTTAATGTAACTAATTTAATAAAAATTAAATATACCATTACATCTATAATAGAATAAGAACTAATAATATATATATGCACTTTAGTCATATTACATTTTTTGCAACATTCATACTAATACAAGTCAATCAAAAGTCAATGTAAAATTAGTGCATATAACAAAAATAAAGTTGCAAAAAATATTTAATTACGGAATCGTTAACTGACATTCCGTAATCTCTCTTAAAATATTTTTTCTTTTAAATTAATTGAGAAATATTTTCATAATGCTCATAAATAAGAAAGGTGTATGTTCCCAGATAATACAAAATCAGGAACATACAGAGACTGTATTAGGCGATATAACAGCTTAGATTCCGACTTTTGGGGACATAATTTGTTCCATTATTTTTTAATAATGATCGTTAAATGAGCAATAATGCACCCGAAGCAGTACAATCTTCCGACTTAATTCATTTAACTTTCCATATATAATTTAAAATGTTGTGTAAACACATTCCTCACGTTTGAGGAATGTGCATAATCATCTATTTGATAAAACCACGGCCATCATGACTAAACATTTATAAAGCATAATTTGTAGGACGAAGCATTCCAATAAAGATGCATCACTTCGCAACATCAGATACTTTTTAATTTTTTTTTCAAGAAATAAATAAATATAATTTAGGTTGTGATAATAAATCACTCATTTCATCTAAATAAAACTATGTGTGAACAATGCCACGTTGGTTATATATATTCATCGTTCCTTATTAATCGATGCTTCTTTAATTGCACCTATCTAATCACGTAAATATTTCGATAAATAAAAACATTGCATTATACGTCCTCACTTACATAATTTATCATAACGATCTAATCTATATATATCTACTAAATAATAAAATTTGATTAAAGTAACGTGTAAGTTTGTCAATAATGACGTGATAAAATATTAAATTAAATACAGCAGTACGATGATATTAATACGATGGCAGTAGTCATGCTAAATATGTGATTTTCAGAAAATTATATTTTTGACTATAAACGGGTAGTACGAATATTTTTTTGTATTGTAACAATTTTAATCAACCGGATGAACAAAAGTCTTTCAGGAATACGAACATGCTAATACTTGCAATGCAAGTGGATATCTCATATAATACTGCTGTTGCAAAAGTAAGTCAGAATATTTTATTTTGAAGAATCTTTTTTATTATTCAGCATTTTAAAAAAATAATGAAAAAAAATGAAAAATGTCGATATTACTCAATTGCTGACTCAATCACGATTTATCAACAAAAGCAAAAAATAAAATCGCATCAAAATGTCGCAAGAATTTTATGCAAACATATTTTGCAATAGAATTCAATCGAAAACAAAATACGTCAGTACTGGCATTAAACAATGCTATATAAAAAGACAGCAATGCAAACTGAGATCAGCAGATAATTTTTATATATTCGATAAGCGAAAAATCTGTATAAAACTTGTATTTTATCAATTATCTCATTTTTGTTAGTTCAAATAAAATTTAAACGACTTACCACCATATTATTTCCGCCCATTCCAGACATGTTGCCCATACCGGACATGGGTCCATCGAAATTACGCTTCCCATCCGGCATATTGTTGTCATAACCGCGCCCGCCGGACATTCCCTGCTCTTGAACGTCTAGTATTCTGTTCAACTGCTGTGCCTGCAAAGTCAATAAAATCATTATTTACATGAAATCTTTCGACGTTATATCCAAGATTTTATTTAAAAGACAATAGTGTTGTAATTGTGTGTCAATATGTCACGGGACACCACGATTATAATAAAAATGGTGCTTCCTAAACGACACTGCTTTATTTACCCCTGAATGCAATTCCAAACATTATGGACAAAATGCCGAATGAAACTCAGGGGAGCATACGATAAGATCTGTATAGATTACCAGCATGCTAAGTGCGTCTTCCTTCTGCCTTCGGCGCAATTCGTCTTCTTGATGACGCATTCGCTGTGCCATATCTTCTTGTTGGAGCAAGACAGATTCCCTTTCCTTTTCACCCTGTTCATCGGCTTGTCTTTCGGCCATCTCCCATAATCTCTTCTGACGCTCACGATCTTGTTCTCGTTGTCTAAGCTCTGAAAAACAAAAAGGAAAAATTAATCATTGTAAAAATTTTAATAATATTAATCGAGCTTTTTCAGTATGAATTTTATGTCCGAGGAATCTAGCTGGGGAAAATTAATGTATAAAACAGAATAAAAAGACTTACGATCTCTGAGCAATTCGGTTTCATGTTCATATTTAGCATATTCCATTTGGGCTTCTAACTTCTCTTCTTCCATATGTATCTCTCGTTTCAAAGCATCTTCCTTTTGTTTAAACAACTCGTGTAATTGCTTCCAGCGAGTACCATACTCGTGCTCAAAGCTGCCTGGTTCCGCAAATCTTGGACCAACCTGCAAATTTAATTAAGATTAAATTATCGCATCATTAGACTTTTATAATATAACTAGATAAATAATGATCTTATTAAAAATCTATATTACCTCTCGGGCTCTGATGAAATCTTGATTCTTCCTTGGTAAAGTTTTTTCAGTATAACCATCGGCTTCATCCACTTCTTCATAACTCTCGACTACAACGGGCCGCAAAGAGCTGTAATTATACAAAACATTGTAAATAATAAAATAAAGCAAATTTAAAAAATAAATATATTTTTAAAATAATGTCGCGTCTCTAGTTCTATGAATGTTACTAAACAGTTATAGCTTTGAATGATAGCAATATTATATCCTATAGCACCAAAAACATCCATTTATTTAGATATCGAAAAGTGCAAATAGGACGGGATAAAATTCTTAGATTAGAATATGTTACTATAATACTTACGCAGTTAGGAAGTAGCATCGTTCAGAGCAATTTCTAATGGCGGCCATCGCGCCGGCCTTCCTTGCATATTCGACTAGACCCTCCCCGAGAGATTTTCCGCGTTCGTCAACTTTGACAACAGCACGTTCAATCTAATAATCAATAAAATAAATATGTAAAATGATATTATGCAAATGAAAAAATGCGAAATAAATATCCTCACCTTTCCAAATATTTCGAATGATTTGTACAACAATTCATTGGATACGAATGGTGTTAAATTCTTTACTCTGATGGCGGCGTTGTGAGGGGCAAATCTCACACGCAGGGGCCTACCTCTGCGCATGCGACCGTCAACCTCGCGTTTGGCCTTTTCCGCGTTGGCTTTGTAATCCTATAATAATGAAATCAATTTATTTATTAATTTATTATTTCAAGTGAAAATATTGAATATTTTTCGCAAAACGGCACTTACGATTCTGATGAACGCAAAGTTCTTATCTTTGTTGACGAAGAGTTCGGCGGTTTCACCGTACGGTTGGAATATGTCGAGAATTTCCTGTTCGGTTATATCATTGGTCAAATTTCCGATGTACAGACGATTGCGGCCAGAGAACTTCAGTTCCAATTGATCGATGGGTTGGATATCTATGGTTGAACCCGAAATTTCTTTGAGTTTAGACATCATGAAGTGTTCCTGCAAAATTAAAGCATAAAATCATGATTAGTCAGACAACAATAAATGACCGTGAATCGACATTGTTTTGTTATTAATTAATGCATTATCAAGTGATCGAAAAAATATCTTTATTTATAAATTTATATTGATTCGTACCGACAAATTTATGTATTTATTAAATCGGTGTATGGCACATGATTTTGGCCTCCGATAATAATGGTGTTCCAAAACTTTCAGCGTTAAAATACCAATTAGATATTCAAACTTCCTATGAATGGATTTTCTATACCCCAAGTTTTGGCACTTTCACTATTCTATGTAAGAATGTAAAGCGTGGCATAAAAAGGGGATGTTTTAAACTAAAAAAAAATAGAATATTTATATAACTTACATCACGGCTACCGCCGGGTCCGCCTTTTTCCGTTCCCATGTGTCTTCTAATTGTGCCACGATTATTTGGTCCATTGTTCCCACCGCCGGGGCCTTGGTTCCCTTTATTTAAATTAAACGGAGGTGGATTTTGATTCAGTGATAGCGGTAGAGGTTTGGGACCAGCGTTGGATGCATTTGGTTTATTCTGATTTCCACCACTGCTCGTATTTAAGCTTGTATTTGCACTAGCCGGTGCCTAAAGAAAAGAAAATGACATCAGATTACATATATTGATTTGAATATTTATTTGATCAAATTTAAATTGCAATCAGCGAAATTTTGGCATCATTTTGATCAGCCTACTTTCATCAAATAACATCATTTGGATGAAATAATTAATATATGTCTGTATTTTATTGAAAAATATAGACTATTGGTTTTATTTGATGTGAAAAGGAGATAAAAAAATAGTTTTTTTTTAATAATCTTACCGATTTTTGTTGATTTTGAGGCTGATTTTGTGGTTTATTCTGGTTTGCTTGATTTTGGGGCTTGTTTTGATTCTGTAGATTTTGTGGCTTATTTTGATTCTGCAGATTTTGAGGTTTGTTTTGAATCTGCTGATTTTGAGGCTTATTTTGAATCTGCTGATTTTGGGGTTTATTCTGAACCTGCTGGTTCTGGGGTTTGTTCTGATTTTGTTGATTGGTGTTTGCCGGTGTGTTGGTGGCAGCCGGGGCCGGTTTAGCTGGCTGTTGCACAGGCGTCGACGCAGTCTTGTTAACGGCGGGTGCTTGCGTAGGTGTCTGCTGCTCTTTTACTACTGGTTTTAGTGGTGCGGGTTTTTCCACTGGAGGCACTTCAGCTTTAATCTGAAATAATGCATACTATTAGAATCGTAATAACGGGGCTACAAATAAATATGAAGATAAAATCAATTAATTTGTTCCAAAGCTTTCAGCGTTTAAATATGAATTACATATTCAAACTTCCTATGAATGGATTATAATATTCCCCAAGTTTTGGCACTTTCATCATTCTATGTGAGAATGTAAAGCGTGGCATAAAAAGGGGTTAAAATTATTAAATATTAATAAAGGGTTTCAATAATATATTTTAATTATTTAAACAAGTTAAAACTAATGAATTCATTATGCATAGATACGCCATGCGTGACCGCATTATAACCTCAAAATGAATGACGCTAACCTCAAAATTGATTTTCTCTAAAAAAAAAATGCAATTTAATCAGTTCGGAACGCTCTAGGAATGATTCATGCAGTATAATCTACAGAAAAAACGATGTGGTAATGGCCGCAACTTCATGCCTTTAGACCGCGTGGTAGATGGAACATGGACGCCAATCATAACCTCCTTGTTTCCGGACTAAGCACGTTCACGCGCATTTCAATAAGGCTAAATATATCGCTAATCGCGTCGCCGATGACCTTCGGCGGCCATTACATGGCAGACGAATTTTTAAAAATAAAATGGCCGGGAATAACGGATGTAGGAGATAAGGCTTAATGGCGTCGTCGTGGTACATACCTCCTTGTTGGCACGCGGCTGCTGGTAGTTGGGCCGCGCACCACCGTCAAAGCGCGTGCCGCCACCTCGGTAGCGGTTACGACGGTTTCCATTGCGTTGTGGCTGCGGCTGCTGGTACTGGCCGCGCATGCCCCCGTAGCCCATGCCTTGCATATTGCGACTGGACTCGACTGCAACGGGACGCGTACTGAGTTGGCCTCGCCGCCGGAAGTGACGCGTTCGCCGCGCGCTTGTCTATGGCACACGCTTGTTCGCCACACTAATTCCCCAACGAGAACGACTATTTAAAACAATATATTTGTGTATAATCTGAATAATTACGGTTATAATAAAATAACAGTAATTATTTATTATGATATTCGTCATTTTTTTAAAATTAAGCATGTATATTTTAGCAAATACCACATAGATAATATGGGGTTAAAATCTGGTGGTTTTTGTAATGTAACGAGGTGGAACGGCATTTCAGGATCTTTTTTCACGATATTTGTTTTGTTTATTTAGAATTTGGTTGGCACCTATAAAATAAAAAAACTATAAACTTCGGTTAGTTTGTGTACGCTTATTATGGGACCAGATGCCACAAATTGGGTCTAAATAAATTTTCCTAATGAAAGTTTGACAAGAGAATTTCGGCACTTTTTTAAAAAAAGCTAATTATATAAATATTTTATCAAATCAAATAACCATCAGCTAATTACTTGGTGAAAGTATTTATATAATAATTAAATGCTCGTTGCATTAATATTGATATATAGCTTTGATATTATTTTTCGTCTGTTAAAAAAATTATCAATGATTATAATCTGTTTTTTATCCAATCATATATTTTAATGAAATACTCTATCTAATTATAATATTTCCTATGCGCTGTGTGTATAACCATAGACAAAATCCGTATTCGTGTATTTTAGGTTAGAAACGTTTTATTCATTTAAATATTTAATATTTTTTTGCATTTACACTCATAATTTATAATATAATTTTATATTTAAATAAAATAAAATGTTCTGAATTATTATTATATACATACAACATGTGTAACATACATTGCAAAACCTAAATACACGTGGCATCCATGAATTTGTCAATATGGTTAGGATTTCTAACTTGGAAAGTATTTAATTGTAAAACATATTTTTAATAACTCAATAATGATATGTTTACATTAATTTAAATTTAATTAAAGAACATGTGAATAATCGTATAATGCATTATTTCTATTTTTTAGGTCTTTCCCTTTTGAAGGTAGTTTTAATCGGATTGCTAATAATTATATACAAATAATTTAAAATTAATATATAATTTTTATATTTGATTCAATTTGCAATAAAGACGATTTTGTTTGATTGACATTATCCTGGAAATTCACGTCGTTGTCAATCACATTTGTTGACTTTCCATCAACTGAACACGTGTTCCTACAAAACCACATGTCAATTCAAGATGGTTACCGATTTTAATCGGTCTAATAAGCTCTAGAAAAATATATAATGCAATTATTAAGTAGAAGCATAAACAATATGAGATAATCGTTTACCACGTTTTAGATTTAATAAAAATTAATTTATTTCATTACTTAGAGAGTAATACTTCAAACTCATATGTGGATATAAAATAAGTAAAAGTTAATAAATGCTTAACTAGTATAGCATATTGAAGAAAATATTGGTAATTTTTTAAACAATTTATTTTTAGTTCTTCATAATGTTGCATTTTTACCTGGTAAATATGTTGACTACCTGAACCGAAATCCTTTGGGTTCTTTTAACGTTCTTGTAATACAATAATGAAAATTACACAATAGCGATGTTAAACCATTTTGGATGGCGCACCGTTTTTTGTTCAATTTCCTAAAAAATCATTTACACGATGATCAGAATGAATAATATAATAACTTTTATAATTATTTGTAAATCGTAAATTTGGAATGATCCATAAGTAATGAAAGAATACTTAGAAGAAGTATTCATATTTTTTGCGCTAATTTTAGAACCAATGCTTTTATTTTATGTGAAAACTTCTATTATTATTTTATCGCGTAAAAAGAGGACCAGGTGTGTGCTTACGATAAGAGAGCTTCTCTATGGTAGGATTCTATTGTCTAATTTTAACAATCTTTTTAAAAGAATTTTAACGCACTTTTTAAAAAATGTTTATAAATAAAGAGTTTCCTAGTTTATTAATAAATATCATTTTTTTATGTAATTTCATTACAATAAAAGCTTTATTTATTCATCAATATTAATTTTGTTCTATTGATATATAAATAATAGGAACGAGTATTAAGTAGGCAACGTCAAAATCGCCAGTGTTGTAGCGCAAAAGAATATAACAACAGCCAACGAATAATTATTCTGTTGGAGAATATAATCATATTTATTAAATATACTTGTTTGAGTAATAATCGTAAAATCACTTTAATGCAAAACAATTACACTTAGTGTTAATATATTTTTAAACATGAGTAAAATGAAAGAGATTATAATTTCGATAATATGAAAATTAGACTGTGACACAGGTTTTTTAAAATAAAATTACAGGATAATTATCGATATAAGGATAACGATAGATAGGTAGTATTTTATTTTAGATATATTTATTTAATATTGGTTATGTTTTATTTTCAGTGTATTTATATGAGTCGTGAGTTTGAAACCTTTTTTTTATAATGGCGATTCTTTTTTGTTTCAGTTAGGGCATTACACGTAAGGTAAAATATATTTTTCCCATGATCGTCATAGTCCGTCCTTAATTGCAGATCAGTAAAAAAATTAGGCAAGCCACGGTTATCCAAAAATCGTAAACCACGGCCATTCAAAAATATATGATCAGATGGTGACCCGTGTTTTTATTCCACCAGCTCGATAGCAATTGATGATGATATGATATTTGTATATTCTTTCAAATAAACAAATTGTTCAACCATGGGGAATGGATTAACCGATAAGGCTACAATTTATTTTTCATTAAAGATCTCGCTCGACTTTGTTATATTATATATTTATTAAAAATAGTTTTCGGGGGTGAGCAAATGTAGAAGGGAGAGGGATCCGCTCGGAAGTAATTCTGTGGATTGGATTTTTTCTGATTTTTCTCGGAGATAGCGAGTTAAGAAAGGATTCGGTCGCGCTTTATTTTAGGGCAAAACTCGGTCGTTTTGGGATTCGGCTTTTTGAACGCAGCGGTTATCGTAGATTGGATTTTTTTTTGAGAAAAATGCATCTAATATTTTTGACGCATTTTTTAGGGGGATCATTATTTAAAACTTCTAACCAAAGGATATTTTTTATATGCAACGATATAATTTATTCGAATTTCGGAAGAATAGTGTTTCGAAAAGTAGCGGACATGGTAGGGCGGGTAGAAAATAAGCGAAAGATGTTCGACATTACCGTTCGATCGAGTAAAATTTCGTTCCACATACATTCCACAGCAGGGGTCAGCAACCTATTTTACTGGGCGGGGGCATTTTAGAAATGTAGGAGTTCCAGGGGCATCGTGGGATAAAGAGGCGGAGAGTATAATATTAACATAAAAAATTGAATGCAACATATATTTATTACATCATTTAGCGGATTTAGCATTCAAGAAGCCCAAGGCTTTTTCGTGCCCCCCCCTCAAAACATTTTCATTACACCATGCAACCTAAAATATTATACTAGAAATCCAGTTCTGCCAATCTCAGGAATAATCTAATTCGGCCATCATTAGGAGAAATCCAATTCTGTTAACCTCAGGAGAAATCAAGTCCTGACAACCTCGAGGAAATTCAGTTCTGCCAACCTTAGGAGAAGTTAGTTCTATCTTCTCTAGGATAAATCCAGTCCTGTAAACTTCAGGGGAGAACCAGTTCTGCCAACCTTAGGAAATACAGTTCAGCCAATCTTAGGAGGAATCCAATTCTGCCAACCTCAGGAGGAATCCAGTTCTGCCAACCTTAAGAGAAATCTAATTCTGTCAACCTTAGGAGTCTAGTTCTGCCAACCTTAAGAGAAATCTAATTCTGTCAACCTTAGAACGAAACCAATTCTCCCAACCCCGAGTGAAATCCATTTCTGCCAATTTTCAGGGTGTCTTTTGTAAAGTGGCGACACTTATTCTTCGCTTTCCTGAGACATTAATTGTGTTACCTGACACCGTTATCCGTGACCACTATTGTCTCGTCGCTCCATTCCCCGTAGGATTCGGAGTAGGGTAATTGGGGGTTCCACTGTATACATACATATATACATACGTTTTTGCCACTCGGAGGATTCTAGGCGATCTCTAGCAGACACGTTCGTCTTAACCCCGAGGTCAGGACTGTGACGGTCGTTTACCAGGTTATCTGGGCTCTCCAAAGACGGGGCAGATCACCGGCAATGAGCTTGGGACTTGAGTTGCCAATATGCCGCGCGGATTGGAATAATAATAATCGGACGAGGTTAAGGCCGATTCGTATTTAATTCGGGGGCCGATCGGCGACTACGGGGATCTTTCGGAGCTCCCGCGTCCCCGAATTGGCCGCGCTCCTCATAGTTTCGGAGAATTAATGTAACTGTAGGTATTGCTCCCGACGGACGAATTGATCTGACTTTTATTTGTTGTTATTTGACTTTTATTGACTTCAAATACCCTCGTAAATTTAAATGGTAAATATTGTCGCGATTTGTCCAGTTTTCACGGGGGGGGGGAGTGGTGATTCAACGGTTGCCGACGTGGCTGTTCCCAACGGGAGGCTGTGTCTGGCGACTGATGCGATGTCGTCTCCATAGACGACGGTCTTCGGAAGATGGAAGGACTACGGTCGATAGAATTGTTGATACCGGGGCAAGAAGTTTAGCGGTTTTGGCAATTGTGGGGTCGCCTCCTCGGTATTGAAAAATCTGACTCCATAAGATTTATATTTATTTGCATTAGAAAGAATTACAGACAGAAAGGCAGAAAGAATATGATTGATAAAAGCGATCGCGTCGGTTTCACTGCGTCGAAGTAGCGACGTCGATCTGCTTCTGTGCAAACCCTGATCGGTCTATTTCGAAAGATTCTGTGGCAGCACTGGCCACTGATGTCGATATTTTGTCCGCTTGCAGCGAAGGTCGTCTTCAGCTACTCCGTAAAGGACGTTGCACAAAATTACGGCTCTGGCTCGAGTGTCTGCGAATTGCGGCCATAGCGCGATCAAAGTCAGCGCTCTGGGGCATCGGAGAGAGTTTGTACTTTCCCGACGAACGTAACCAGCTCGGTCAGTATCTTCGGTGGACACTGGGGTTTCAGAGGTAAACCTGGACTCTCACGTTTGAGATTCGGGGCGCCTTATTTATATCCAGGACCGCTCCCCTCTTTGGCCAACCGTTTCGTGAGTACGGATTGGCATACATTTTGTATGCAATGATGAAAAAAATCCAATTTAAATTTACTCTTCTGCAGCTGCGTGTAATAATGTTCAATGCGACCAATTAGCATCTTCGCTAATGGAATAATCCCTTGCAGGTGGCCTGCCTCTCGTTAAAGGGTCGCAGGTATACATCTCATTTTTTTGTGTCTTAAGCAAATGCGCGAAGCATGACCGCCACAGTAGCTTCGGTGAATCGAATTTTTTAATCGGATACAACTTGATTTTTTATGCGTTTGGTCGGCGGGGTGGCTCAGCTTCAGCATTCATTTAATAGTTGTTTTGCAAAAAGAAGAAGGGACCATCATAAAACTATGATAAGGCCGACCGTCGTCATCGCCGAGGCCAACACCGACCCGCGACAATCCTCAATTGATAGTTTGGAGAATTTACGAAGTCGTGATTATGGACGGTCGCGATTGTGATTACTGTCCAACGTTGAAACGCGACAACCCTCGATTCTCGGCTAGATTAAATCTGGTATATCAGTTTTTAAAAGGATACGAAATCGGACGACGTCTCGCGGTCGCGATCGGTCGCGTCGCGTTCGGCGCGGCGATCCTTCGCGGTCGCCGGAGATCGCGATCCGAAAGCGCGGGGGTTTGTTGACGGAGCGGCGCGCGTGCGCGAGGGGCGTGTGGGCGGCGAGGCGAGTGAGGCGAGTAGAGGCGAGTAGAGGCGAGCAGAGGCGCCAGGGCCGGAGCGGCAGTCGGCAGCTCGCGCTCAGGGCCGCGGCATGCTGGCGGCGGCGGGGGCGGCGGGCGGCAGCGCAGAGCCGCTGGTGCGGCGCGCGGCCGTGGGCGGCGGCGGGCGCGCTGCAGCAGCCGTGCTGGCGGCGCTGGCGGCGGCGGGCGGCGGCGCGCTGCTGTTCCTGGTGCCCCTGTACGTGGACCCGGCGCTGTCGGCGCTGGCCGCGGGCTTCCCGGCGCAGCCCGTGACGTGCACGACGCTGCGGCGCGAGGAGCGGCAGGGCCTGGCCGAGTGCGCGGGGCTGGCGGCCGCGAGCTGCCGCGAGGGCTGCACGGCCGACCTGTACCGCTGCACGCGCGTGCTGGTGCGCTACGAGGCCGAGGGCCGCGCGCGCACGGCGCTGCTGCTGGTGAACATCAAGGGCTGCGGCTACCCGCCGGCCGTGGACTGCGCCAACTTCACGGCCAGCTACGGCGCCGAGGGCCGCCGCTTCCCCTGCTACTGGTCGCGCGCCGAGCGGGGCGTGGCGCTGCCGCACTACGACCGCGCCGAGCAGCTGGCCGTGGTGGCGCGCTACCTGGCCGCGCCGCTGGCCCTCACGCTCGCCACCTCGGCCGCCCTCTGCGCGCTGCACTGCGACTGCCGCGCGCCCAGGCAGCCGCCGCGCGCCAGGCGCGCCCGTCGCGCGCCGCGCCGAGACCTCAGGTGCGCGCCTTTCGCCCTCCGCCCTCTTCCCCCTTTCGTCCCTCGTCGTCGAATCGTCGAAAGACCTTCGCGATCTTTCGGAAAACGCAGGCGAACGTCGGAAAACGCCCCCTTTAATTCCGTTCGGCGATCGGCTCGCGCGACCTCCGCCCCGTCGAGCTCGGGCCCTCTCCCGCCGAGACGGAGAACTCTCGGCCCAAATTTTCGACGAACTCTTCGGGACCGTCCCGCCCGCGCTAATTTCGGTCGACGCGTTTAATTTTTGACCGAAGAGCCGGCGACCGCCTCTCGACCCCGTCTCCGTCCCGGCCGGAAGAAACGGCCCGCCTTCTCGTTCGAAGGGCCGGAAATCGGACGACCCGAAAGCGGAAAAATAGAACGACCGTCGCGGTCCTCCGCGATTCGGATCAAAATTTTACGCCGACCGCCGAAAGCCGCGACCCCGACGGCGAAGACGACGGCCTTCTCCCTCGTCGAATAGTCCTCGACGATTTTATCCGATTTTGAGCCTCGGAACGGCTTTCCCTTCGACGAAGCTTCGAAGACCGCGGTCGACCGAAAGCTTTTTTTGCCCCGTTCGACGGTCAAATCGCGCGACCTCCGCCCGTCTCGATCCCTTTCCCGATGCGACGAAAACCTCTCGCCCCCCGCGGAAGGTTTCGACTATTTCGACGCCCCGCCCGTCCTTTTTTTTTTAATTTTTAAGCCATAATCTCTCGCGTATGTCCTCAGAAATTGTGCCCTATTTTCGTGTTATCGTCTTCGCGTTTTCGATAGTTACATATAATTAATTAATTTACTTTACGTTTTATCTTCTCAATATTAACAAAAGGTAAGTCGTTCGCAATGTTTTTTGTCTTAACCCGCGGATAGGCGAAGATCGAGGCCGAAACGTCGCGACGGTGTTTGCTTAAAAATTCTTTCCACATTTTCCATTTTTCCGCCGGCGGAAAAGCGACGATCGGCGCGAAACCTTTTCGACGAAGAAAAATGAACGGAATGCAGGCCGCTCGCTTCGAGAACTAACCGTTGCGACGATTGGCCCCCGTCTCCGGTCTGCGAAATTTGAAAAAACCTCGTATTTTCACAAAATAAACGTCCTAACGCGTAATTGATATTAATATTCCTCGACGTTCGATATAAATTGCCGGCTAGCTCTCCAGATATTTCTAATCGACGCGGCTCCTTTCTTTCGAAAACTTTTTATTTGGATGACGATACGATTCGACCTCGCGAAGGACCGCCGTTTTTCTTTTTTGTCGGCATATATTAATCCGATATTCTTTTATTGCGATCTTTGACGAATGTGTTTATCGATTTTCGTGTTTATTAACTAAATATGTGTGTGAATATTTATAATGTTCTCGATATTTTATATCGCAGTTTTACAGTATTAATATTTCTTTCCCCGGACTTAAATTCGTATTATATTTTTCCCCGACCCGACTTGACTTTGAGATATTCCCGATTGCGCGAAAAATATCGTCTTCCTTCCAGTATTCTTTTGATATGTGTTCTCGATTTGTTCCGAAACAATATAAATTCACTATAAATGTTGTTGCTGTTCTATGATTTTAATATTTTCAGAATAGGCTAAACGTAATATTATTCAAATAATACGAAATAAGTGAACTTTTGAAAATTATTCGCTTCCATCGTTTCTAAAATAAGTAATCAAACTCTGCACGGGAACGTCAATCTCTACATGCAAGTTTCTCCTGTGAAATCCGAATATTTTCTAATACAGAGCGTTTTTATGGGATAACACCCCAGAACATTTTCCCGGTACATAATAAAAAACAGTTGTTTTTTAGTTTATATACTATTTTCATTATAATAACAAAAAATATTTGCAATATGTGTTATTAGTTAAAACAAAAATTTCCATTATCCTTTTTCATTAGAATTATTCTTTCATATTGTATCCAACGTGCCAACAGAGTCCGGTGTATGTGTGCAGAACTTTAATTGGGGCTCCCCCCACCTTTACAATAAAAAACATTTTATGAAAAAAAAATAAGAAATTTTAATTGAACTTTTTTCAATTTTTCCCCTCTTAGCACCTCTCGGCACCCCTTATTTTTCCGGCGCTTGTGTGCGCCGCACAAATGGCCACGTAGAAAGCGCACCTTCGATTATATCATGGCTTGTACGTAACATACATATTATTACGATAATGTAAGCTAACTGCTAAAATTTAGCCAGTGTCATGGCTTGTAGGTAACAGTTTGATAATGTAAGTTAACCGCGAACGAGATAAGATCCTACCCGTATAGGTTAATTCTCCGGAGAAAAATCTATGAATCCCCCCATTTATTCCCTCTCTATCTTTAGAATCTTTATATGGGTGAGTGACGCTTTGAATTTTCTGCCATGCTATCCATTCATCGTAGTCAAATAAATAATTAGATTGAAATGGACAAATTATTGATTTTTCGTTAACGTTAATATTTGGAAATTTGTATTGCCGACAGATCTAATCGTCTGACCGCAACGCTACGTTTCGGTCCAAGTTTATAATGTTATGTATTTATCCGATGCGATTATCTCCGATACTATTGTGGAACTCGATTACCGTAAAAGCGAGCCCCGAAACTTTGACTTTAATAAATTTCGCCGGCCAGATAATGTATTCCGAAAGCGATAAGATGTTGTTCTAAATCGTTTATAATATCTGGAGCCGTCTCTGGTTGACGTAAACATATTTGAGGCGTATTCTGCATACATTAGTTGAATAATTTATGCGAACGTCGGCGCGGAGTTCCAGTATCAGTCTTAGAAAACCGCAGAATAGACCCTAGCCATAGATGGGATCCGGCTCCGCCCATAGTGTGTGTGTTCAATATAATTATGCGGGATCTGGAACACGATTACTCCTCTCGATAGTAATAGTAAGATGTTGTTTTACTGAAAAAAAACTTATATAACATCGGTCTCGATATAGATTTGTATTTATATAAAGTCGCTAACAAGTGTATCTTCAACAGATGTGTGCTTTTTCAGATTAAAATCATATCCAATGTCTCTGTAATTTTCTTGGATATTTTCCAAAAACGGTTATGGAAGTCAGATTTTTTTTTTCAGTCACATTTAATTGAATATACATATTGTATATTTGAAATATAAGCTAAACATGTGTCTGAAGCCAATTTTTTTTATTAATCGCAAATACCGAGTATTCCATGTTATTTTTCTTTCTTTTGCGGGCATTTCCGCGAAATTCTTTCACTGTTGAATACGTTCGTTCATAAACGCTTTCGTCGAACGTTCGTTCCATTTAATTCAAGTTTTATATTTTGAATTTATATCATCGATCATTGTTATTGTTGTTCGAAAGACAATTGCTCAAGTTTGCAAGATTAATCTCCTCATTCCTCAATGTAGCGAGATGGAAAATCGATCACCGGTTACGACCTCAGTCGCGTTATTTAATAGCCAATGTTGGATCCATCGCGATAATCACAACAGATACGCACACTCCGAGGGGGCTTAAGGGTCATAACGTGTTAAATTATATTTGATCACGTGATTGATCACAATATCCCTAGCCAAATTTTGTCATGTTAGAACGAAGGGCGCGCAGTATACTCTATATTTCGAGCAAACGATGCAATTTTGTTAATAAATAAACATTTATGACTGGCAATCAATATCGTTGCCGTTCCCCGGCCAATCCTTTTTTGGGGCTTTTTTTCGGGCATTACGTAGACAGCGCTTTAAAGCGGCCTCGCCACAATATTAATCCACAATCGATTTATGCGATGTTGTTATATATTCGTCCCTACGGGGCGAAAATAGAAAAAAAAGTTGTTCGTTTCCAATAAAGACCTCAGCCCGTATTCCCCTCTCGAAACCCTTTCGGGGGTAGCTACCGACTTTCATAAAATATTTAATAAAACTTCCCCGCGGAGTTGTCGGCGCGATGGATGTATCGAGATAAACGCTTTATAACGTGGCCCTCCAAACTTTCGACCTCACTGAATTAATATGAGTTTTCTTTTGTGAAATGTGGGCCTGCACGCAAATAAAATACACATTGTAAAAATTTACATGGCTATGGCGAACCAATTATGCTCTCGTTTTCGGTAATATATTGAACCTTGTTCGGTCGAGTTATGGTTCGATAGGATTTCGTAAACGTCGAAATTCTTCGATGAGCAAAGATTTGAAGTTTGATTTTTTTTGCACACAGTTTTCTCTGGATAATTTTCGAGCCAGATGGTGATTCGTATACTCAATAATACGGAATCTAGATCGTAATTATATTCATAAAATAAACCTTAGTTTTAATCAAAACAAAAAAATTACCTATTGTAAAAAACTGTCTCAAAACCAATAAGGAAAACTGACTAATCCGTTATATAATAGAAAATTTTCCGAATGCGTTTTTTTTTAATAAGAAAATTAACACTATACAATTCCCGTAAAGTCTTCACAAATAGATTTAAAATATTACGTAATTTTAAATAATGATTAGGTGGTTATGAAAACTTTAATTCAGGGAAAAATAGGAATAAATAAACAAACATTTTTCTACAAAAAATACAGATACGTATGGCGTTATTATCGTATGAAAAACATAGTTTACAAACAGTGACACTTGAATTAAATATGTACAGTCATCTCTTCTATAGCGCTCTTTTCTATAGAGCGGCGTGTGTCGTAGTCCCTTCTATAATGCTTCCATCTAGATCGCCGTTTTCTGTAAAACTAATTATGTAATACATTGCCGCTCGAAATAATCAAAATTACTAATAAAAAAATATATCTTGAATAAACAATAATAATAATAAAATAAAATTAGCTAATTTTTCTGTTTATATTCCTTGGGATTTGGCCCAAATGTCCCGATAAACCGGCATCCCAATTAACCCTTTCAGTGCGGGGCGCATCGCGTACATGCGCAAACAAATCGTGTCC
>JAGXCT010035279.1:23068-152706 GCA_022495035.1 Philopotamus ludificatus
CGCCGCACTCAGATGCAGAATCGTTGTTAGACCCGCCGCATTGAAAGGGTTAAGCTGAATCTACTGTATATCTGGTTTTATCCGTGGTGTTTTTTCAACGGGGCATTACATCATAGTGGGATCCCTAGCCACAAGAGAGACTTTTCCCAATTTTGCAAAGTTTTTCAAAGTTCGCCGTAGATGGATTTTACCATTAGTGACTCGTACTTCCAAACTCTACCCCTTTAGATAGAGTCAATACTTTATCACTGGTCTCATTGTTCTCCCGAACCTCCTCTCGAGAATATAAACATTTGCTTTCGTCTTGCCGAACAACCGGTGTCTTTGCACTGGATAGCAATACTTCGACGGAAAGGTTTTAATTTACTATATATCGGTTGGAGGGATTGATTAAGACACAAGTTGAAGTGCATGTCTAATCAATAATCTATTTATTTTTATGCAAATAATATATTTTAGTTGATTTTTGAAAACCAGTGGGTTCGAAACATGTACATGTATTGCAATGTGTTAGATATTGCATGTTAATAAGTCGTTTATAAGCGGGAATAAAATGACCAATCGTCTTGAAATTTCAGCATTTCAGTATTTCAGTCAGGAAGCAGTAAAATGTGATTTTTAAATTCCCATTTCGGCTTTTATTCGCGTGAATTTCTCTTATTTGACATGCGTAGGTTTGTGTACATATCGAGTGTTGCCATGTCTTTTATTTCGTGATTATCATGGCTGCCAACTTCGTATGAATGATTGCCGCCGCCGTGGGAGAGTATCGAATAAATCTCACCTACTAATTGGAATTTAACTTATTGAGGGGGTGGTCTTTTCGTACCACCAAATTTATATGCGCGCGCGCGTTCGCAAACATTGGCACATGTTGACATGGAGATTAAATAAGTGATGTGTGAAAAGGTCAACGGTAGAAACAAACAAATGGTGGTGTTTGTCGGACAAAGAGTAGCGGGTAAATATCGATCTCGTACACTTTTATGACATCGCGGCGCCAATTCTAACCTCACATTTTTTCGAGCGCGGGCCCGCCACAATTTCGAGCCCCATTTGCGCCCCCGGCAGTTATTAGTCTGATTAAACGAAATCCGACTGGAAAAAAATTGAGACGCAGAAGAAACACTTTATCTGTGTCAACAGACGGAGCTGTTACTGACTTGTTGTGTTAAGCGGCTATCAGGAAATTTTATCGGTAATATCCTGGCAACACTCCAGAAAACGGCGGCGTTTCTCTTCACCTCGACATTGTTTCTATTTACATTATTATCTTTTTTTTATTATTTTATTATCATTTTGAATCGAATTAATCTCGACGGCTTCGTTATAATTTTCAACGGCCGCTGTAATACGGAGGCGTCGGTAAATAAAGTTGTTTAGCAGTAATGTTGTACTATCAAGGAGGATTTATATTAAATACACTTTTTTTAAAGAAAATATAACTTGTATAAATAAATATCTAACTATCGAAAAAATTTACAGAATTATGTCATGTTTCATATCATTAATTCGGTAAATGAATGCGTTAAACAATTTCCTCTTGAATAAAATACTGGAACAATTCCCTTAATCGTATTAGCCGTTCCCTTTTCTTTTTTTTTTAAATAAAACATTGCAGTTTAGAATAAAAATACTCGTTTAAATGCTTTACGGCCGCTTTTTCAAAACGTTTTTCTTTTAAAGTGTACTCCGTGGACCTAAAAAAAATAATTATACGACGGAGCGGAGTCTGGTGAATATGAGGGATGTGATATAACCGCGCAGTTTAACTCTTAAATTTTTGCCTTCAACAAAAAACGTTACTTCGTTCATTTTTAGTATCCCGGGATAGTTCATGTGGCATCTAAAACTCATTTGATTCAATTTGCTGATGCACTTTAAATGTGATTATATTGTAGATATGAGTTTCTACTAAAATTCTTTGCGTTATATATTTTAGAGTGCCGTATTAATTTTATTATTATTTTAGAATTAAATCGTTTGGATAATCTACGTAAATTTTATTTAAGTTAATTATGAATGTGATTCAAAATATAATGTAAAAATTTGTATGAATATTGTGAAACCGTTTAAAATTGGTAATTGCTATGGGAAATTGATGTAAATTTTATTTATTAATTATTTTTTTGTGAAAATCAATTATTTTCTCGGTGCAGATCTGATGCGCTAACCACTCCGCTGATGAAATTAATTTTGCCTCGGTTGGCAAATCCTGCCAAGCATTTTTTGAATAGCGGCGATAATTCCGATGTAAAAAGATGCTACTTTTTTAATAAAGTTATTTTTAATATAAAGTTTCGTATAATTTTTCTTTCAAATTTTCACACTTTTTTTATTTTCATATAAATTTCGTGCGGTTATGGATTTATTTAAATCCATTGATTTAGTTTAATATGGATTTATAGAACGTTTCATTAGTAATATTTCTGATAAATTGATAATTATTTATTTGCTATATTTATAAAAAAAATATTACTACATCAGTCATTTATTATACGTATATTCTCCATCGACAACTAAATCTTTCTTCGGTCTTTTTAGTCAATTAATTTTAATATGCCATTTGCATAAAAATCTTTGATTTGGATGAAATATACACATCGAGATCAGTTTTCACTTCTTCAATATACTTAATTTTTTTTCAAATGACAAGTGGTGCATTGATCTAAGTAAATGGTTATCCGATGGAACAATCGGATCCTCGACTTTCGCACGCAATTTAATATTAACACGTCACAGTCCGGGCGATTTCGCGCGGTACTTTTCGCTGGAGCCGTCGCTGGAGCCGGCTTTAAATTTACTAACTACTAACAAGGACTCGTATGCGCGTCCCCGGACCGCTGCTCTGTTTCCACGAGGGCTTAAATGCGAGTCGGCCGGACCGTTGCTCTGGGCGCCGCGAGGACTCGCATACGAGTCCCCCGGACCGCTGCTCTGGCGCCACGATGACTCGCATACGAGTCCCCCGGTCTGCAACGTGTTAACTCAGTAACCCAGACTTTTTAAATCATTAGTTACGTTTCCACTAAAAACCAATATTAATCGGTTTTTATGTATGTTTATGTCTATAAGCAACTGATTCTTCACCCATAGGAATATACGATTAGGCATTTCTTTTTTGTCTATTTGAATGTTTGGAGAAGAATACTCTCTGTCTAAAATAATTTTGGACAATGTCTGATTCTTCAGTCAATTTATTATGTAAAAAAACTCATTTTAATTTTTCGAGCCAAACATATATGCTTAAAACACCGTGTTAGAATCTATAATTCATAATCTTCACCCAAACTAAGAGTTTTTGCTTGAATAATTAAAAGACTAGAATATTTGAATAATTGGAGGTATGGTTTTGATGTTGATCATCAATTCATGATGACAAAGATCTTTAGACTGCATGGAAGCGAACAATTTATCTCATGATAATTTTAGCTGTATGAGGTCTTGCATTTTCGTGTTAATATGTTTTCTTCAATGAATATCCTGGATCCTTTTCTATAAATTGATTCTTTTAATGGAACAATATAACTGTGCCGTTATTGACTGGCCATATACATTTTTTTATGATGAATGATACCTTTTTAATCCCACTACACTGACAATAGGACTTTTCTGACAGTTATGTTAAGTTTCGGCGTTGCCAGTAGTATCTGCCCATTAGAAAGTCACTGTTTTTGCGAGATTAGTTCGAGTACATAACCCAATTCTCATCTCTAGTCACAAAATATAGAAGAAATATCGAATTTTTCTTTAATTTTATTAATTATTGACACATTCGAACTCGTAGGGACGCGCCCTTTTAATGAATCTTGCCAGTTATTGTAAAATGTTCTTGCATTCTAGAGTATCCGACAGTATCTGCTATTTATAGAATAGATTTTGTCGAATTTGTTTCAAATTCAATCCGTTACACCTAATTTTCCATTTTCACTGACCAACACCCAACTAATCATCAAAAAGAACGATGTCAAAAACGTTAATTTAGTCGGGCATCCCTTATATTTTATTGGCCGACATCTAATTTAGATTTCGGATGCTGGGAGAGAAATACAATGATAATATTAACACATTGCCTACGGGGCGAATCGCGGTCAAACTTGCGCTGGGGCGTTTACAAAATAAATCACGAATGGTTTTATATAATTCAGCCAGCTTTTGCCGAAATTCTCCCTCAAGGTTCAAAGCATCTAACCAAAAAAAAAAAAAATATTTAAAAAAGACTGTTGTATAAGTTACAGCCGATCAAACGCGTAGTGTCGGCTAGCGTGTGTTATGCGCGTCCCGGACATACAACAAATACGCTTTTGACGTGGAATCCACGTCCCCCGTAGGCAATGTGTTAATACACATGCTTTCCTTGAATACCATTTACCTGGCTCAGCTTGCCAAATTGTAAAAATTCCATGAATAGGACTGAGTCGATCATTCTCGGTAAGCATTGTCTAAAATTGATGACTAGATGACACTTTGTGGCGTCGCTTCGGCCTCTCGCAAAGCATCACAGGAGCATGAAATCACAAGCCAAGCCGGCACTTCTCTCCCTGATACTGAAGGGCTACAAAGCCCTACAGGGAATGGCCTGAGAGCTGACACAGCCAACGTGGTATGTAAAACCGCTTTATGGCGGCATAAACTATGTTGTGCTAGGCTGGCGACAGCTGAAATAAATATGTTTGAGACAAGTTTATTTTTCTTACTAAAAGAAAACATATATGAACATACGATAACATCTGATGAATATTTGATAAATTAATGCAATATATGATTAATTTGCGCATTAATGGCGATTCAATTTTCTAAATATTTATTGAAAAAATCGAACAATGACTGCGAAATTTAATTTGGGCATTAATATTCCGTTTTCCGACACAAATTTTAATGGCTTCAATCTAGCGACGCTTAATAATAAGTACGCGAACGCAAATCAATGAGCAGAACCAATTACTCCATGTAAATTTGATAACGCACATACATACAAACATGCATACCGTAATGTGGGAGTGGATGTCCCCTCCCATAACTCCCGTCTCTTCCTGCTTCCGCCGCGCGCCTCCTGACAGGACCAAAGCCGGTGATTGGATCAATGTTCCCTGTGTAATGGGGCTGTGGACGTGGCTGGTTTACTGACGGAAAAGCCTGACATGTCCTGTTCATAAAAATCTAAATGACACTGGTAGTCGTTTTTTGCAATGAAAAATGTCGATGCTGGGCACCGCCGTGTAACGATCAGATTTTTCTCTCGTTTTTGTGCCACTTTTTGATTGAAACACAAATAATATCTGTGACAAAGCATTCAAGCCAGTAATTGAATGCACGAATACTTAAAAAAGCGAAATTTTATCAATCGATGGTACGGCTCATTGTCGTATATTTAGTTTTTTCCCCTTGCTTTAATTGCGTCGATCTGTTCCATTTTTATTGTATATTTTTCAGGACACCAACGGTCATTTATGCCAATTATTTTCGTTTCTAAAAAATAAAATAGTTTTGCGTTGATCACATTATTACATACCGATGCTTATTTAGGACCCCAATTTTTCTCGAATAACTCTTTTAATATAAATCCTACATAACACAAACTTTTTCATATTTGTCTAAAAACTTTAAAGAATAAATACTATAAATAATCATTTACCTTTATTGTCCGCAATTGCGAAAAAAAATATAAAAACAATAATATTCGCTTCTTTTTTCTACGGGCGCGAAGTTTTTTATCGCTCGCATCCGGTACGATGTGCCAATTGCGAGTGAAACGAAACAAGTGACACGTGCCGCGAGAACTCGACGGTCGGTAGTCAGCAGAATGTCCTCAGTGTGCGGCTAGACATCGTCGTGTGCGTGCGTAGTAGAAAAATTCAAAAAATCGACCAAATTATAAAGCATACCATGAATAACTATTTATGAATAATAATTTGTTTACCACTTAAACGCTACCGTCTCCCTGGTGAGTCGAATCTATGCTGAATCGCATTACGCTTGCGTAGGTGGTTAATATATGTTTTTCTCCCTGTAAATATGATGTTAAACCATTTTTTTCTAAAATTAATTGAGCCATAACCCACTCTTGTTTGTCTATGGCTGTATATTAGTTATTTCTCTGAAAAATTGCATTGCTTTGTAACATCTTTTTCTCTCATGGACTAAGTTTTCTCAGCACGGTTATTACAGAATGTATTTTTGGAAAGGTAAAACTTTAATTAAGATTTTGTTTTGAAAGTGTTACCCGTTTCTTGGTCATATTTATTTATTCGTGGTAACGTTTGAGCTAAACTTAGTCAGGTATAGTTGTAATCATAAACAAAAAAAATATGTTTATTTTATGAAAGTTCGATCTTTCCACGCATGATTCTTTTTTCGGTGCATATCTCTGATCTTTTATATCATATGATAAATTCTAAATTTAAAGTATTCCAACTACTAAAATAAAGCGGGAAATTTTCGCAAGGAATGTCACGTGTTAGTCACGCAGCTTCGCTTCACGGAGTATTGTGTCCTCGTTCGGGATTCCTTCGGGCGACGCTCCACAGTTTTTGAAGTGCCTCTCTGTGTCGTTACACGAACGAAATTAAGATAAAATAATTTTACGGGAACCTGTGCCCCTATTATTCCTCATACAATTTTCGCATTTCCAATTCCACCCCGCTGTTTTCGAATTCTACCCCGGGGACTCACCATGATATATGCCGACGGGATCATTGACATTCTGTCGCAGTAAATTTGACTCGGTTTGACATTTTCGCTAAATGTTTTTCACTTCAAAGAACGAGCACGGCGCCCATTCATGGTTTTGCATGCGAGACGTTCGTTGTAATGATTCACAGAACGGTACACCATCTGTATAATATATCAAAATTATGGTATTGTTCGTTCTATTATGCTTTTCGTAAAAAAAATATTTTATGAACATGATATTTTTCACTTCTACTGATTAAATAAAGGATATTCGATGAAAATGTCGTATTTTTAAATAAAAAGTCAACTTAAAAAAATATACACCTTGGCCTTGTATAACACGGTTGATGATAAGTGGTTTTTTTTTTGTACAATAAGAAAAATACTACGCGTACACGTTCAGTAATGATAGAAAAGATGGAAGCGGATAGAAGTCTGCAATGACAAAAACATTATTCAAAATTATGATAATTTAAAAAGAACCGAACAATCATTTAAAGATCTGAATCACAATTTTCTTGCTTGTAAAGGATGGTTTAACAATTTTAAGAAGCGATTCATTGATTTTAGCAGTAATCGTTGAAATTAGACCAGAGCTTTCAGTGTCCCTTTCGGTATCGCTTCTGATTTCAGGAGGAACTCTTGTGGTTATATCAATTAATTATTCTTAATTTAACTCCTGTTCTTTAAACAATTCATCAATTTCGTTGATAGTTAAAACTTCCAATCCCTCACCTCCTATTGAACGTGCGATATTAATAATTTCCATGTTTATATGTTAGGTAAAATGGACAGTTGTCAAGAGGTTCCCAATCTTTTTCGGTTTACGGCTCCCTTAAAACATCAGATTTTTTCGCGGCTCCTTTAATACATCAGATTTTTTTTCAAAATTTTTCACCTTTTTGAGAAAAGCAAAAGCGCAAAAAGATGGCGCAAAAACAAACAAATTTGCCGAATTTTTAATTGAATATTTCGCGGCGGCCTAATGACGACACCGCGGCTCACACTTTGGGAAACCCTGCCCTAACCGTTATTCTAGGAAATTCCCGCAAATGTGCGCACGTATTCAAAGCAAGATTTAATCGAATTTTTTTTTTTTTTATTATGAACAAAACTGAAACCGTGTTAAAGCGAAACCTTGTTAAGTGAGGGATGAGTGTAATAGCTACAACTTTCTTTGATATTTCTAGCCATTTTAATATCCCATTTGCATAAAAGCCTTTTGTTTTCGATGAAAAATAGACATCAAGAGCTGTTTTCATTACTTATTATTTTTTTTTAAAAAAAATTTCGATAAAATATGCTGCGTTGATCTAAGTAAATGGTAGTCTGGAACCAAGATCAGGTGAATATGATGGATGAATAATTACTTTCCATTCGTATTCTTATCATTTATCCCGAGTAATTTTAATTTTCTTTAGAATAATTCCTTTAAAATCCTACTATACAGAAGAATGGACCTTTTTGATCGTTGATCAGTGGTACCTGCCTTTTAGAACACCACTGTTTTTGAAACATTGGTTCAAGTACTTGATCCACTTATCATCTCCCGTCACAAGATGTCCAAGAAATTTTTGGACATCTTGGCCAGATTTGGTCAAATTTGCTCCAATTTCAATCCGTAACACCTTATTTTCTACGTTGACTGCTTTCTCACTTCCATGTTTATTTTTTAAGTAAAAAAATCCACTACTATATTGCTTGTACCATTTCTGATACTGCCGCATTGTCCCTGTAAATATCAGATTTTATTGTCGCAGACGTTGCATTAGTTTTTGGATAAAATTCGAATAACATGCAGTTTCGTAAAAATTGCTTTTCCGGCATAAATCCTTTCATTTGAAATAGAGTGAAAAAAAGTGTATTGATTTTTTGAGAGTTATGCTTTAGATGTCCACCAACCTATAACAAAAAAATACGTATAAATAGATCGACAACAAAATTGTACGAGTACGTATAAATAAAATAAATTCTCGTTAATTTTTGACATTTTGCGTTTAAATTTTCCGAGAAAAACGAGTAACGACCCACACGTGCTATTGGGGTGCTGTCGACCTCTAACCTAAAAAAGCTCACATTATTCGTTTTTATCAATGCTATTAATTTCTTTTCAAAGATATTGTCAATGTTTGTTTCCTTAAAGTCACCGACCAAAAAATATCGTGTGGAATTTTGTACAGTATTGATTCGGAGTGGTAGACTTCCACGCGATAATTCAATCAGCTTAGTCCTTAGGAGAAAGGGAAACTCTCACGATCGGTTCCGATATTGTTTTAATAATCGAAAAGCTACCTAAAGAAAAACTGCGTTACGGTAAAAGGATCTTTAATGCATTAATTATTATAAATTCAATCCAAATAGTCGGCGATTAAAGTCAACGATTAGTTTTTCTTCGGTCGCCCTTTTCCGTTAATATTAATAGAACAGTCGATTTATCAAATTTTGTATTATATCAAGGCCGAGACCCTTTGAAGTCCGAAACCTTCCAATTTGGTTAATCCACGTGTCCCATTAATGTGATTGGGTCGCACACACCCTGCTCTCCACGGATGAGCGCCATAAAGCAGAGTGAAAACGTTGGGACAAAATGGGTGTCATAAAAAAAAAGAAAATCCCAGAGACTTTATTTTTCACACTCGTATGATGTTTGTTTGATCACATATTTTTCATTCCTTTTATGGCGAAAAATATTGTATTAAATTTCGGAGCTGACGGAAAATGCTTCTGATTTGTGACGGGATCGTTTTTTGACACCGACAGTAAATATTCCACAGGTATACCTAACTGGGCCAGAGCCATACCTTTTCAAATAATAACACAATTTATAGTCGATCGATATTATGTGACAGGATGGACAAGCGATATTCCGTGTTTACCTTTACACTATCCCTTTTATATTTAAATGACATTACTTTTTTTTCCAGGATCAAATGGACGCACCATTATTAAGTGCCATATAAACATTTCATGTGTACACGTGTTGAAACATGCGTGGATTCTCACGATTAGTACTTCGGTTAACATTTGTTAATATGGATTTTTCATATTCAATATTCATATCCGGAGTATTGACCTTTCACTTTCCGATAAAATATATATAACATGTTTGGTATATTTTTTTCAGGTAAAATTAAAATATTTTTATACCGTGTTAACATGTAAAAAAATACACTGAATTTTCGTCTTCTTTTTCATATATCACTATTATTTCGTTTCGGGATTAAAATTAGTCCTTATTGTATACTTATGCTAGCGTTGTTTCTAATCTTTGAAGCACTTTCGGAACGCAATTGTCGTTTTTTTGTATTTTTAAAAATTAAATGAAGTCGGAGAGGTTCTTTGCTAAGTCACTAAATAACGGTGTTATTAAAATCGCCGAGCACACTAAAACACGTGAAACCTTTTTGAAAAACAACAATAAAGTAAGCATTTAATATGGCTATCCATGTCAAGATACGTCAGGATCAAGCGTACTTACACAACATATAAAATGGTGAAAATTTGTCTTATAGAAACGCCAAATTAAAAATATCCGCATATTTTTTTAATCAATCCTTATATACAGTACACTTATTATTCGGGGTAATGACGAGGAAGAGCTGTACGGATAATAGAAAAACTCGGATAAATCATTCATTTTAATTTTTCTTTTTTGGTTAACGATTTTCCTATATCAGTTCGAATTTTCTTTAGAGGGATTATATCCGTATATTTGAAACACATTAGTCGAAGTACAGTAAACCCCCATATAACGTCCAGATAGGTTCCACGTTATAGGGGGTTAATTTTATTTTTTGATTTGAAGGAGATCAGTGCATCAAACATTTTAATTTTTCTTATTTGTTTACATTTTCACTTGTTTACTAGTGAAAATGACTTGACTCGCGCGATGAGCGATATCCTTTCGTATTTTGGCTGACGTAATCTTCTTAGTTAATTTCATAAAATTATAAAATATTTTATGAAAGCGTTTTAAAATAATTACGTTATAGAAAAAACTGCCAAACGTTATAGGGGACGTTATAGAATGTACGTTATAAAGGGGTTTACTTGTATTCCAAGTGTTCAGAATGGTGAAACCAAAGCCGTATTGTCACTAATAAGATATTTTCTCTTCAATTGCATGTAAATTTCAAAGTTCAAATTTGTCATTAGCTCAGATATTTTATTAGACTTGCTCTCTGAGTTCGTTAGATTAAAAAAAAACATAAAGTGTTACTGTTTTATTATGTACCAAGATCAAGCATCTTAATGTATCTCATCTTTTAATTTTTTCTTTGTGAATTTTATCGAATCAAGTTAATCTTCATTACAAAGGGATTTCTAAGAAGAGAAGGCTAGCACAGTAATGTCGTTTCATTAAAGTAATAGCCCCCTGATACATGAGTCGAATTAAAGAAGTGACACGTGGTAAAAAAATACAAGGATAAAGCCATCATTTCTATTATACTTTTATTAGGATAAGAATAATTGCACTATTTTCTGTGGTAACCTCCTACTTTTAATAGTTTCCCTTACTTTTGGATACCATTTAGCTTTGAATCAATCTTCAAAGATCCTTCTATCCATCCATGCCCTTTTTTAGCCATCAGATTAATAGGAAGATTTGTTATATGATTTATTATATGCTGATCCTTTAACTCATTTTTGCCTAGTGTTCCAATATTGGAACATTTTCTTCTTTATCATCACTCCAATATTCATTGACGAATATAAATTTAGATTACATAAATCGATAGCTGACAAACTTAAGGGGATTTTTTTTAGTAGTAATTCAAGTTTAAACTTGTGGGAGTGAGTTGGGGGTTTTTAAAATCATGACTGACAAGTAATTTTAGTCAACTTTTAACGTCATTTTTATAAAATGTTCAAAATAATTATAATCTATAATATCATTGTTATAGATTCGTTAATAGAATGAAATAATCTGTGTTTCTTATTTTAGATTTCTAACTTTAATCGCATTATTTGTCTATTGTTCCAATTTTGGAAAATTTTGAAAAGCTCGCGCAAAACCAATACAAATGTTAAGGAATATCTTATTCTTTATTTGTATTTTAATTAAACATATATCATTATGTTTAATACACGTTACATTCTTTGTTGTATATAGTAAGTAATAATATGTTTTATCAGGATATTAACCTTTTCCACTCCACTTTCAGTCGAATCCATGAGTTACTCTCATTATATCGTTTTTACAAATTTATTAAAAGAGATATTCGTTGGGGAAATGAATAAGAAGCATCTATAGAGTTTAATCTGATATCCGATTCAATAAAAGATATTATTTTTTTAAAACTAAATAAAAAAAAAACTTGTTTATATTGTTTTATTAAATAATCTTTAGGGGTAATAATCCTGGCCCAGGGAGTTTAAAAGGTTAATAATTTAGAGAAATATACATAATTTGCCCATATTCAGCTACTTTCAACTAAAATACAGTTTATAAAGTTTAAAACGAAAATATCCCATTGACTTTTTTTTGCAAGACAACGGTTACGGAATGGCAAATGGTAAAACTCTTTAGAAATTCAGTTGTACAAAACAATTTAGTTTTGCGCCATTACTTTTCAAACTAACCATTTCCAACTTACTTTTTCAAGCTCTGAATATTTAAATCCGCTTTGTCAAATGTGTTTAATCTCCCGGGAAATTTGTAACAAGTTTACAATGACGATTAACACCCTCATGATCATATACGAATGTAATGCGTATCTAAACTACTGGAGTTGTGCGTTTTCAGCGTTGTCGGAATAATTCATAACTACGTTAATAATTTGATACGTCCCGTTTTAGGCGTTCGAGGAAACGCTTCTACATTATTAACATTCCGAGATTTAGTGCCAATTTTATTTTCCCCGAAGGCACTGTCCCGCACTATTAAATTATTTCACAACCACAATAACGGCCTCATCAGTATGTATTATAACATCAAAGTGTATACGGCCATCTTTATTATTTTGTGAATATTGTAATTTATGTGAAGATAACCGATGACTTTACTGCCGGCGTCGTAAAATGTTAACTTCTTGCGCGGCCGGCGACCCGAACAAACAGTTTAACTGGGAATCGGATTAAATAATACACAATGTATGAAGAATTATTAATTAGTTCGGTTAAGAGCCTTCGTGTAAACACGCCATTATGTGGCGCCATCTATTATGCACAGCATTCTGTGTTCCGTAGTAAACTTTAAGTAACAATAAAATCATTATTACGAAGCGACCGCAGGATTTCCCGTGTGCAACCTCAGTGCTTTATTGATTTATCGGCGCCCTATCAAGTTTATTTTTGTTTTTCCCTTAAAAAAAATACAAAGGGCTAATCCGGTTCAAGTTTGCGGTGGATTTTACGACCGCATCGTCCTATAAAAGTGTTTGATCTTAGGGTCGAAAGGGTATATTTATTGTTTAACGGCCACTGAAGAATAAGCTGACACCTTATTTCAGTCATGCGATGTCGTTGGCTCGCATAACCGCAAACTTCTTCAATACACTTCGCTCGTAAATATTGTCTTTAATCAACAATATCGCTGTATTTAAACAAGACTGATTGTGATCGGTCTTTTTTGCACGACGGCACGAATCTGTTCAGTCTTTCGCGGTCATAAATACGGACGTGATTGCCTCACCCCGAATATCGAGCCACCGAATTTACTATACGCGTTGTGTTTATATACACACACTTCGTTTATCGATGTTTACCGAAATTCTTGGAATATGGAGAGCTCTCCGAGCGTTACTTTCGGGAGATTTCACGATGAGATAAAAATTCCGGTGGAATATTTATGGCATAGGTGTATCAGATGCTTCAATACGTTTTTTAAAGGCTTTCAGATTTCGTACGCTTCTCAATTTATCGTCGCTTTCGTGTGTTAAATGCGATGAAAAATTTACCCTTAATCCATTAATTATTTAATAAAATACATACTCCATTTTTTCAGTATTTATAATCAATATTTATATTTACTTTAAAGCTGTATAGTGAATTCGGATCTTAATTTCAATTTTACGTAATTAATATTAACTAGTCAGCGTAGTCCAGACTCGTGGTGATTAAAAAGCTTTATTAAAAGATGAGGAACTTTCCTGGTCCAGCTGACTAGGTGCACATCTTAGCTGGACTAAAATAAAAATTGAGATGTAAACTAGGATTGTTCAAGCATTTGCATTTATTTATTTATTTAGTTTGTTAGTTTGGCGCGTTGTATTCAATTAATTTAGTGCTACATATCCTTCGGTAAATAAATACTTATAAAGAAATAATAACACTTTCAATCTAACTGAAATAATAATAAAATTAACCAGTGTCGTGATTTGACACTGGGGGGGGGGGGGGATATACGGGTGAGAGACTTATTATGTTTGCATCTTTAGAATCTTTATATGGGTGAATAGCAATTTGGAATCTTTCCGTTATGCTATCCTTCTATCGTATTAAAATAAACAAATATATTTTAGCAACTAGGGAGTTATGGTAACATAACCGTTTTTCTTCTAAGCCATAGGTATTCAAACTGTTTTGCCTCGTAGACTCCTTGTCGTTCTTTTTTCCGTAGAATGGCTGCATAATATTTATTTTTTTCTAAACTTATAAACTTAAAATATGTTTTTGATAGCTGACACAATGAAGCTTACTTTGATAGAGTTTTTTTTGTGGAGTGGATAATTCTCTAAAAAGGAAAACATGTATAATTTTTATTTATACTTTTATTGAAAATGCAGAAAATTCGAGTAAACCAAGAACAATCCTTATATAATATGAATACATAAATAATGGTGTTAGTGAGAAGGTTTAATCTTATTAAATTAGTGAGGTATAGTCTCTTAAATCTCCATGTACACAGATTTGCAACCGTTCTTGTTCGTAAATGTTCCTACAATTTTTTTTAGTAAGAACATTTTACACAGAGTATGAAGATGGAAATGCTATCAACAACTTTTTTGCGATAGTTATGATTGCAGGATTAGCAATAGGAATATCTTCTGAAGCCAGAACTGCTGAAGCTGATAATCATTTCCAAATCTTAAGTTCTTTATTTGTGTATAATTCAGCCAGAACCCCTGATGTCAAAATCAATTTATAGGGGTAATACGTAATATCCGTTAGTGATCCAAGAGCGTCTAAATTTGCATGGTTAACCTTTTCCACTCCGTAAGACAGACGTATTGGCCCAAAAGAATTTTTAGCAAACAATTTGAAGCAAGTTTTTTTTATTTAATTAAAAAAAATCTTTTTTTTAATCGTATATCAGATCATACCCCTTATAGATGCTTCTTATTCATTTTCCTAATGAATATCATTTTTAGTAAATTTGTAAAAAAATATAATGAGTAATTCGTGGTTTTACTAAAAGTGGACAGTGTTACGATATACTTTTCTTGGATATTGCTGTCAGCGGTCTCTTATCTAGAATTTTGTTTCTTAGGCTGTAGATTCGGCAAAAATTCGGTTTATGCTTGGTATCTTTCAAAGGAATAAGGAATTACTAGTACCACATTATATAATAGGTAATAGATTGGAGCAAGGGAAGGGGGTTCGCTGAAATCTTTCTACACAAATCCCCCTTTCTCTTTACTTGCGGTCGGGGTTGTCCATTAGAATCTCGCTTCAAGGAAATTTTGTACTTGCCGTGACCTATCGGATTCTTACGTCGCTTATGAGTTTCCCTCATCTGCAGTTTGTTTCCCAATCCGGTATATGTGTACATATTTGAAAATCCATTTTCATGTTTTTGATTGATGACTTTTTGAGTTTTGTGTGTGTTTGTTTTGGACGCATACTTAATTCTTGTGATCTATGATGATAATTGTTATGGCTTGTAGGTAACATGCATATTATTTTGATAATGTAAGTTCACCGCGATCGAGCTAAGTTAGTAGTCGGATAGGGTGTTCGATGAAAACGATGAATTTAAGGAATTCTTTATAACACTTTGCTAACGCCAGGGGGTATCTAAGAGGAAAATACCAATTACCTCCGCATGTTTTATAAAAATATTTATTTATGTCGTGGTTTGACACTGGAAGGAATATTAGTGTTAGAGACTCATTCTTCTTACATCTTTAGAATCATTCTCGAATCTTTATATGGATGAATGTCGCTATGGAAACTTTCTGTTATGCCATCCATCCATTGTAGTCAAATAAATAATAAATAAAAAAATCATAAGCCCTTATGAGGTGGACAAATCATCAACTCCAAAATAATTACAACAGCTAATATCTCCTTTCTTCTTTCAATAATAATTTCAGATAATCCAAAATTGATGGCATTTAACGTCGTCTAAAAATTGAAGTTGAAGTATGGCCTCTTTCTTCTCGCTCGCTGTCCATGTAATCTTAAAACGTTCAATAACATCACATATCTAATGCTTCTAACCAACTATCGTTCACTATTACTAATATTTCAATTCTACAACATTTCATTTTTAGTTCAGTCTTCGTACCTACTTTTATATATATATTTTTTAATCAAGTATGAATATTTTGTTTTGCATTCAATATCAAGTGGTTATATAATAAGTGGGTTCGTAATTAATTTTCGAGTACCATTCCACAAAATCATTAAATTCCGCTTCACATTTTGATTCGATTGTAGTACGTCGAAGCCGTCAATCTATTCGCTGAATTAATCGGTGGAAATGATCGAAAAAAGGCTTGCCGATGAAATTTAATTCCAGCTGAAATTTATGATAGTCGGCGATGACATAGCATTTTTTTTTCTCTGTTCACAATCGAAATTCAGATCGCGGATTAATTGCTAAATTCAATTTCGGTTCAGCGAGCGTCCGCCGATGGCTAAATTCATTTTGCAGTCGACGGCCGACGTTTGACATTTGCAAAAATCGAGTGCGATTCCATTCTGCAACAGGTGGCATCAGTGTCAATCTCGCAAACATTGTTGACAATGCCGTCAATCACTCCGCTCTTACATTGGCAACGTATTTTATATATATACAAAGTCATAAAAACAATGAAATGTGTCAAATTAAAAGAAAATAAAAAAACAATAAAATCTCTAGGATACGGAAAATCGCAAATAATGAAAAAAAAGCCATTTTTCATTTCAACGAAACTCCGCCCTTCTCGAATTTCCGCTCCACGCTTCATATATTTTTTATTATATTTTAAAATACAATTGTTTTTTTTCCAAATGACGAACATTTAAAAACGGTCTCCCCGGATGCTCGCAGACTTCCGGAAAAAGTCAAACATGCGCGATCTCGGCGTGGTTGTGTGTTGCCAGATTAAAAAATGAAACGTCAAATTGTTGCTCAAACTGTTCGTGTTTTATCTGCACACATTTATTTCGTCGCATAAAAAATGTATACGTCATGCCCCCTTCGCTTAATATTATCTTTAAATCTGGCATTTTTTTTAAATATGCAAATTTTCAATAATGTCATCGTTTACAAGGTTATGGGCGATATTGATCACGTTACGTGCACGGGGCTACCTTCACGTCAATAAAAAACGCGAATTTACGAACTTTTCTTCTAATATTGATAGTTTACAAGGTTTTCGACTAAATAATTATTTAGAGTCATGCAAACGTATAATAAAATATATGCAGGGGCATTCTATATAGGAGAGAGCACTTCCAGATTATCATTTTTTACCAGCGATATTACGTTTGAAAGACTTCAAAATGCTTTTAGGGTAAAATGTCTCCGCTCGTTATTGTTGTTGAATTAAACGGGGCTAAAAGAGGTAGACGTCCAATATTGAATGAAATTTTGATTATTAAAATAAAGTGTTAAGTTGATTAAATTTCGCAAATTATGTGTATTTTCAATTTATAATTTTGTCGTATTTCGTAAGATTTTTACTCGTTTATGCTATGTTTCTAAATTGAAATAAATCGACTGTATTTTCTCGGATCGTAAAAAATAACTTCATCGTCCCTTGTGGAAATATTTGGTTTCTTTTTTGACGATTCATTGAATTTATGGTACACGCCATTACTGAATGTGTCACTAGAAATTTCTCGATGAAAGTTTTTTCATTATTTTTTTTACAGACAAGGGCAAATATTTGACTGTAAAATTCTACCAATATTATGACAGCTATCTATCAATTTAAGTATACGAATTTTCATATAATTATTTTTACGCGTTATGATATCGAAAATATTCTATTTAATATTTAATTATACCACGAAAAATTTATTTTTGTATTAAAAATCGTGCTAATATTGTAGTTAATTATTTAGAAATGTGTTTATTTTAATTTTATTATTAATGATAATAATTTATAAGGTAATTCTCCTCAAATGATATAACCTTTATTCATATTATAATCCGAATAATATTCTATAGACCGAAAAAGATGAGAGTCGGAAGGGGTAATATTAATATTAAGTGTAGTGGGTGAGGTATCAATTTCCAGTCCAATTCTTTGGTTTTTTCCATCGTATTTTTTTAGGAGGGCGTGGTCGCGCTTTATCGTGCTGTAAAAAATACTTGGTATCTTTAGATAATCGCTGGTCTTCTGATTTTCAATAATTCTTATGAACAATATTACCATTGGCAATATAAAATCGCCATTTTTATTTAATCTCACAAAAAAGAATCCTATCTGAGGTGTATCCGCATTTTTTTTATATTAAATTAAGAACTATTATTTTTAACATCATTAATTATCACAAAATACCCATATTTCATCATCGTTTACCACACGTGGATTTTTTGGAATATTCCGATCTAATTTTAAGATTAATTCTGTTGAAATTTGTTGACAGTTATTATATTCAAGATTCTAATCAGGTTTTCGAACCGTTATTTTTTTCGTTCCGCTTCAATAAAATAAGTATATATTGGTTAGGTTTATTAATGATAAAATTTATATTTGAGATTGATAAATCGATATAATAACATTCAGCAGTAACAGTCAGCATATCTAACTGTCTAAACGTAATTTAAATATATAAAGGACAATGATTATTTATGATATTTATTCTTTAGACTTTTTTAGACAAATAAAAAACGTTTCTGACATGCAGGCTTTATAATAACACTTTATGAGCCGCAAGGTTTTACATCAAAACTAGCCTGGGGGCCGCGTAGTTTTTTAGGAATTTGCAAAATATTAGGACCTTTAGAAGAAATCTTATAACTTTATAATTCATACGCGTATAAAAATGAAATTTTCAGGTGATGTTGTAAATACTTACGGGCACGATGTTCATGTATTTTTCTGAACAGGGGTTCCCAACATTTTTATACCGAAGCAGTTCATTTTTTAGAATAGTAAAAATCATACGTTTAGAAAGAAAGAAAATTCTCAAAATATTTCCATCGTTTTTAGATTATGGATGATGGAAAATCTCGTAATATGAAAATTGTCGGAACTTATGATATATTCAAACGAATCGAAAATGCACACGATTTTTATGAAAAAAAAAATTACCAGTTAAATTTAACTAAATAATTAGCGCCATCTATGTATAAATATAATATAACCGATCGGAATGTGATGATAATTCAAGCTAACATGCCAAATACTAAAATTACATTGTGCATGGCATTTTTTTTCTGATGACGAAGTATGGGTATGGCTATCACGCCAAAAGGCGTGAGCGGCTCATAACGCTTGGCTACACAATCACGCCTTTTGGCGTGAACGGCTCATAAAGTGTTAATATGATTTAGTATTTTACTTCACTTATTTATTATATTTTAAATAAATAATGGGTGAAATATAAATTTTTATTTTAAATATACCGCAGCACCCCCAAATACCCCAAAATTTACACACAAGTCGCTAATGCTTATATGTAGAGTATAAATTATTATTTTATTCTTCTTCTTTATGTTTGCTAACGTAGCCGATCTACTAAATTTTTCTTCCTTCTTCGATCTTTGCGTATTTTTTTGTTTATCAAATATCTTATATTGATATTTTATCCAAAAAATGTAAGTCATTTTTACTCAATATTCGTAGTTTTTAACTCTCATTGATATTTTGTAACAAATGTTTTATTACTGTCGGTAAAAAATTAGTAGGACGGTCAATACCAGCGGTAAACAATTTGAATGTAATCTACGAATCCATTTTTTTCCAACTGTCGGCCCTTCGACCCAGATAGATTATGGAAGCTCTAAATAATGACAAGACATTGAAGAGGGTCAATATCAAGTATGAATTCTGACGATGTTTGAACAACACACACGCGCACAGATAGGCCGAATTTTCCGGCGCCGGAAACAGCAAAAATACATTCTCCCGTCCTCTAACGGGGAGGGGTGCTAGGGGGATATGTATTGTGTCCGCTCTCACAAATCTTAAATCCGTTTCTTCTGGACATATCAGATCTCACCTTTTGTCCGCCATCGCCCGGAGCCCCCGCCAGGGCCGCCGCGTCCCGAGTCCGGGTAATAAGCTATTCTGTTCACATCCGATACAAAAAGAGTCCACAAAAAGCGCCCGGGGCGTGTGCCCTTATCCGAGTGAGCGCCACTCCTCTCATATCTGGCGATGAAAGTTTTCATACACTTTTTTATAAACGTTTTGCACATATTATTTATCCGAGTGCGCCTCTGGACTTCAACACCCGGCGTAAAATATATGGTCCCGAACGGATTACGATTTTTTGTGTCCCTAAATTAATGTTATATCCTTTCTATACTTATACTCGATGTATAACAATACCAGTGGAGGCAGTATAAATTCCGGTACATGCCTCTGAAACTTGCGTAAACTCACAGCGACCAGTAATCCTGAGAAAGATCGAGACAAAGCTTTCTGAAAGGTTCTTCCTGGTTGGGTCAGATATTCTATCCATATTATATGTTTGTACATAACATATATATTAATAAAAGGCATTCGCTCGCATATCGATCTATTTTTTTCGCGACATAAATTCACAATAATGCTAAAACTTTATGTGCGCCATTCTTTTACGATTTTTTTTACGGCATCTAACCTAATTTAGCCATTCAATTATCATTAAACCATCCACATATGACGTTTGTGTCACATTCATCTTCGCAGCGTGCTTTTCGGTTTTCGCGCAAAAAGACCGTTAATTCTTTTTTTTCTGTTTTTGTTTCATCCTCGTTCTCATCCCCCTCCCCCCCTGCGAGGGCACAACTCAATTAAGATTGGGACGTAAGTAATGACCCTTCGCCTTTGTTCCTTATGACAAATAGACGCAATTTATCCATTTTACCACCGCAAAAAGAAAATCCTCGCACAATTGATACGGAGCCCATTGTCATTGTCATCCGGATATGGCCCAGTTCCGGCTAAAATTATTGTCACAACACTGAAAGTCGCACTCTCGTGGAAATTAATGTTCACGGTCCGGCAAACGTAAATGTGCGGAAAAATTTGCACCATTATTTTTAATGGGAACAGGTTAGATATCCATAATGATCAATCGAAGATAATTCAATCTAGCACATTTTTGCATTTAATTTATTAATTTATAAATTAATACTTAATGAATAATGAAATACTTTGTTTTTATTAAACATTGTGTATTTTCACAAAATATATACTATCGTTAAATACCATTCTTTCACAATACTATTGGGATTTAGACCATTATCATAAGTAACAAAATTTCAGTGTACATAATACATCCGGTTTGGGATATAGTACGGTCCGACAGGTTCAAGAGAATAGTCTCAAGAACGATTTTCGGACCACATCCGGAAAACTCGTGTGCTGAATTTAGTAATGGAGAATAAACCATGAATGATTAAATTATGGATATATTTAGATAAATGCTACTGGGCTTGTTCTAGAAAAAAGAAACCATAGGGTGGTTATTTATTTAGACGAAACTTATTATGAATTAATCATGCATTATTACAGATTTTTTCTTTTATCTAAAAACCCGACTTCTACATTAACACAGAAAGCGCAGCATCTATATTATATAAATCCACATACATGTTTAAATACGATTTTCTTTATATATATATTTATTTATCGTTTCCATGTGCTCCTTTCGTCTAATAGTTATCTGAATAAAATACTAATATTTTATACGTCAAGAAAAATTTTAATGTGTCAATTTGTAATAGGGCTGATGGAATTTAGTTGTTCGCTATCTCATAAAAAATACATAAAGTGCCAAATTTTATGGCTTTTATTTATGCGGCTGATACGCCGCATATAAAAAATCGCATGAAAAATTAGATATATGTTTTTCCAATTTCCTAATAACGCTAGAAATGCTAGAACACTAGTTCGTTGTAAAGTATAAATGTTGTCGTTACACATGGTACAAAATGTCAGACAAAAATACTCTAATACTACTACTATTAATATATTAATACTCAATATCCAGCACATATGTTGAATGATGCATCGTTTCCCTTCAGCCTTTGTAATGTCATCCTCGTCGTATACCGCCTAGCATTATCCTGATGGAAGAACGTCTTGAAACCTGATGGTCGTTTTTCCTTTTGCCTTGACTTAAGCCGCTCAAACTGCTCGCAGTAGAACTTATTTGTTATCGTTTAGTTTAGGTTTTAAAATTCAATGTGGACTTAACCTTTCATATTCCACGAAATAGATCAAAAAACTTTACGTGGGTGAAGACCTTTTTTTAGTCTGGGGTGGCTATGTTTCTCTTTTACTTAGCGACTTGATATTTTTATTATTTTATTATTATTTAAGTGGCCTTCTAACCCAAAGCGGGTCTTTGCTACCCGGAGGACACTACGCGATCTCCACCGGTCCTGCGCTTCTTCTTTTCACTTCCCAAACACCAGCAGAGATGCGTTCAACTCAACCCTGTGGCCAGGATTGTGCAGGTTGTCTTCCAAGTTATCTAGGCTCTTTAATACGGGTCAGGTCACCAGCCATAATCCCGGGATCTGAGCTTTCAATGCGTCTCATTGTGGTTTTGGACAAACTGGAGGGCCAATCTAAGTTCAGCACTATTTTGAGAAGACCTCATGAGAATTTCAATTTCTGGTTTACTAGATTCTGGATGGTAATATGTTCAGATATTTCTATAGAGAACACATTTTTAAAAGGTTCATTACTGAGACGTGAGAGTAAAACAGAGCACACCTTAATTCCCTGCCCGCGATCAGACTCAGAAAGTTTATGAGGAACCCATTCACCCAACTTGCTGACATTTCCGATGGAACGTAGATGTGATGAATGGTTGAATTAATAAATTCAAGCGTCTGTGCTAGTTAATCAACAGTTACAATGGGATTTTCTTCCACTGGGGCTAGCAGAATATCCTTGCCGAGCTCTACAGATCTTCCTTCCCGAAGTTCGTCTCTTCTAGACTATAGTTTTCGGCTCGAAATTTCTGTAACTATCTTTGGCACTGGCTAACGCCTATTATTCGATTCTTATAAATTAAAATTTCTCGCACTTTCCCTCGTGTTGTTGCCTCTATTAAACTCTTAACCCTTTCAGACCCAGTGTACATTGCAATGTACAATAATTTGAAAGTTGGTTTTGAAAGTTATTTTTCGTTTGATTGTCACTTTGATTGTTATTTTTCGTTTGATTGTCACCTTTTGAACATAGTGGTGTATTTTATCCAAAAATAAAAAGTCAGGTCTGAAAGGGTTAAAATAAAATATGCCGAATTATTTGTAACTTTCATTATAGCTTTGAAAAAATAACAGTTAAAATCGAATTGAATTCTTCAAACTTGGACTATGAATCAAACCAAGGTAATATTACTACCTACTTAACTCATTGCCTACGGGAGGACGTGGATTTCACGTCAAAAGCGTTTTTGCTTATGTCCGGGGCGCGCAATATAGGCTAGCCGACTCTACGCGTTTGATCAGCTGTAATTTTTACAACGTTTTTTCAAATATTTTTGTTAGATACTAGAGAGTTGTAACAGTACAAAAATATTTTTTTCAGACCTTTATTTTTAATGAATAAATTCTTACTGATGTCATATCGTAATTGATCTCTTTTATTTATGACGTTACTCAACATTCGGAGCAATAAAAACAACTGTTGTTGATAATAAAAATTATGGCTTGTCCCAGTGACCCAACGGCTAATGAATGACCTTCAAGTTTCAAACACACAAACATTCTATATATTAGGTCTACCGAAAAGTTCTGTCCGTTTGTTGAACTTTATTGAATAATATAATTTCCATCATTATTTATGACTTCTTGCCAGCGTGGTGGCAATTTGTATATCACATTTTTGAAAAAATTGCTTATCCCTAGAGGCCAAAAATTGAACCAATGCTTGTCTGATATCTTCTTCGTTTTTGATTTTTTTGTCCTGCAAAAAAATGTGTAAGAACAGAAACAAACGATACTCGGAGGGTGCTAGGTACAGAATTTTCCAGCATAGCCCTGCGAGTTTAAGACGAGTTCCCAAAACAGTATGTGGCCTAGCATTATCATGAAACAGGATGATGTCCTTAATATTGAACATCGCTGACCTCTTTTCATGGAGTGCTGTCTTTAAATTATCCAATTGCTGACAGTACCTATTTGAATTTAGCTTTTCGTTTGGTTTCAACAGCTCAAAATGTATTGGTCCTCATTTTGTTCAACATATACACAACATTCTCTTATTCAGGCTCAACTTCGGTTTAAAGGTGGAACAGGCAGGTTTTCCGAATTCACAATATATTCTTCTCCTTACAATGTTTTCATAGGTTATCCACTTTTCATCCCCAGTTATCATTCGGTCCAAGAAGGGTTCATTTTTTTTCGCGCAAACAGAGATGTGCATATGATGGCTCGATCATTCAAATTCTTCTCACTTAACTCACGTGGCACCCATCTAGAATATTTCCACACCAATCCTAATTTCCGAATATGGTCTGTTGAGCTGAATCAAGCCTTTATACAATCTCCGATGTTGTCAAAAAAGGATTTCGTTCTAACATGATCTTGACAGAACTTTCCGTATATGTTTTATAAAAAAATCCATTCGGTCCGCTTCCAAAAGGTTAAATATTTTCTTTTGACCACCAGTAAATGTTGAAGTTCAAGTAGTTAAATTTTCGGCTCAATATCTTGATTAACCCTTTGAACTCCAAGCTATTTTCAGCGAATTTGTTTAAAATTATATTTAAGGTAAAATCATTGGATAAAAGTTAAAATAAATATGGTTTTAACTGTTAAGTGCACTTTATTATGCATTTATGCAAACAAAACATATATTCTAAGGCCCCACTTCGGCCGAGAAACCCTTGGCACATCTTTTGTTATAAAATTCCGGTATGCGTTTCAACATAAGATAAAACAAGTATTCCTCCGTAATTGTCACAAAAAATATCAAATTGTCTCTTAATTATTTTAAAAATGAGTCAAGTAAAAAATGTCGAGGTGACCTCGACATAGGAGTTGGCGGTAAAAAACCCATGTCGAGGCCACCTCGACATAGGAGTTCAAAGGGTTAACCCTTTCAGTGCGGGGCGCATGACGTACATGCGCATACAAATCGTGTCCAGGGTGCGGCCGCATGTCGTACATGCGCGAGATTCTTTAAAACTTTAACTTGTCGTTACATGTAAACTAGACTGAGCTAAGTGATGGTGTTTGTTTTAAAAATCAGCCAATAAACACAGCTATCAATAAATATACAACATATCACAAGAAATTTATAGCAACCATGTAATATGTAAATATGAATAGTAACGATTCAAATCGCGCGTGGTGTCTCATTCAAATCTCCGCAGTAGTATCGGTGACGTATCTCGACTCAGGGGTTGTTAAGGGTGTTCCACGTACATCATGTTCCACATACACGTGTACGGATGTAATGGTATAAGAAAATTGCATTTCGCATTTTTTTTTTTGATTCACATTCCCATTTTTTTCTCACTTAATCTCTGTTTGAGCAATTGATATTTTATTCGATTTATTATTACGAAAATAAAGCAAATCGAGTTTATTTTTTTAGTTGAGATGGAAGAACATATCCTAATCAACATGTTTGCATAAATCTCTTATAGGAAAATGGTCTAATATAGAGGTAAACGGTGAATACAAATTTACCTCGCTAAAAAAATAATTCAGTCCAAAACGGCGCCGCACTCAGATGCAGAATCGTGTTTTGACTCGCCGCATTGAAAGGGTTAATAGAAGAGTTATGATTTTTTTTGTCATAAACGACGTTCCACTAAATTTCGTCGAATGCGTCCTGTATGCAATATGATTCTAGTTTGTTCTTTCTCCTACTTTTAGTTCATGTAATTGAAAAAAATCGCGTTGTTTATATAAACCGCTTTTACTGCCCATACTCATCTAATAAAAAAGACTTTGGTATTATGGATTCTTAACCCAAAATTGTTAATTTTTCATTTATTATTCTGGAGCGCCAAAATGAGGGATTGGTCAGAGACAAAATTTTCAGGCGTGGTCAACATTCTCATGTAACCGCATACAATCGGGAATAATAATTAAAGTGCGTGTGAAGGTCAAAATTTATTAATGTGAAACACGAATTATAGAGGCGGGACACGGCGAATAATTAATTAAATTAAATGTATCGTGTGTGACGCGGGGAATCCGAGACGGGGGTGCGAGCGACACGCGCGCCCTGACAAATCAACGTCAATTTTCGACGATTAATTTAGCATAAATTATGAGATGATACTCGACACTAATTCAGTTATCGAAGGTAGAGCTGAACGAATTTTTTGATATTTTATCGATCGTCGAAATGCGACAGTTTCGCCACGACGCATGCAACACGCTACAGTTTTTCTATCGCATTCCATCTACGAATAGTGAGATTTATCACTCTCATTTCAATCAAATTATTGTGATCGAAAACGTTTTTTTTTTGAGAAACGCTATTCAATTTTTTCGCACAACAACGGAATGAAATATGTCGTAACCACATCCTCTGCAATATTCGACAGAAAAAAATATATACGACCGTCATCTGGAGTCCATTGTCGGATTATGTCCGTCCCTTATTAGATTATGTTTTTTTTTCGCGAATAAAAGAAGGCATGGTACTCTACGAATTCTCTTTCATGAGAGATATTGCATCACATATAAACATGTATGGATACTTCTTTTATAGTCTTCGTAACCCGCATAGATTTTATGATCGCTATAGTCGAGATTATGAGCGTCCGGTTTTTGTAATAATTGGCATTTCGTGCGACCTATTTTTTTTTATTTTCATAACACTAGAAATAATTCAGTTAATCAATTATTAAGGGGACTAAAAGGATTTTTTTTCTCATTTTTTTTTTCATCTTTGATTTTCAATTCTCTTTTTGCAAAAATGGCGGTTAATAATAAAAATACTAGTTTATGTAGTGTAAATTTGCGGTCTTATAGTGTATTCAAATTTGCCTCAAATAGTAATAAACTCATAAAGCGAAGTATCGCTAATATGGGAGAAAAAAATCGTTTAGTTCGTTATGTTCTTCGTCGTTCTATACAGAATAGAGGCGTGAATGCACACAGAAAAAGGCTAAAAATCACCTAGAAGCTTTAAAATGTAAAAGATACATCCCTGATATCAGTTGCGTGAATAGAGTAACAAACGTGGAAGTGATGACGCGAATGAACAAGGACCGAGAGATTCTAAAAACCATAAAAATAATAAAATTCTTTAATGAAGAGTCAAGGAAGACGAGGACCCAGAAGACCAAGGATGTCTTGACTGAAGAATACACGATAGTGGTTTTGGGAGATATGTCATGGACAGAATAAATGTGGCCACGATCATTATCGTCTGTTAGAGCTCATGGCACGGAAGAAGTATAAGAATTAAAGCCTAGCTCAACTAAAATCTTTGTTTTGAAAATGCATCGTTCAATGGTGATGATCTAAGCAAAGAATGGAGCCAGATTACGATGAAAAGGGACATAATCTAGCTTGGAAATTATCGAATCCTGGAGACCTGCAACATGACAAAATTGCAGATAAAAAAGATAAGGCTTCTCGTTCGTAAATTCCATGATTCAGACGTATAAGACTATCATAATACCGGCAATTAGATGTAGCTACGGCATATGGAAAATGGGTTTGACGTTATAGGAAAAAACTGCCGCAAACGTTATAGGAATGTACGTTATAGGGGGGTTTACTGTATAGCGAAATTGGCCATTTTTAAGAGAAGGATTTTGCGAATGATCTTCAGACCATCTAGACAGTTTAACAAAATCAAAATTATTACTTAAAGGATTTGTGGGTTTCTGAGGCTGAGATCCATATTGAGAAGATTCGCAGGCAAAAGCATCTTATTGGCCGACTACATAGTGCAAGGAACAGAAACGACATTTATATCGATTTTTCGATGCGTTTTAAACTCAATTGTACTGTGGACCATTGAGATCTAGGTTTCTGCGGTGGTTTTTCAATCGTCATCAGAAAATCGAACTTAATCGGAAATTTATGAATACAGGTTCACTTGCCACAATGCCTGTACAAAAAAGGGATTTAGATCCCGAAAACTTATTAAAAACAAATATACTTTTTAACTCAATCTAAGCAACTGTAATTTTGACTCGTTTGCTATTCTTAAGAGTCCGTTGTGGATCTCCTAGTATGGAAACAGGGAAATTTTAGAGCACCCTTTTAAAATTTCAACTACTTTTAGCGGATGGACTTGCATAAAAAAAAATGTCTCTAGATTTTTGTTAAACTTAGACCTTCTCATATTTACATTCTACAATCTTTACCACTACTGTTCTTTTTGTAATCGACTATATATACAAATTCTGAAGCCATTTTCAATAAATTCACTTCGCCAACTTCTTCCATCAATAAATCTGAACGAGGAACGATTTAAAAAATTCTAATATGATATACTTTTTATTTTCTGATGTTCGTTTTCGTACGTACGCCATCTTCTTATCCCTGTTTTTTTTGTATACCTGCGTCATACATTTTTGGCGAGCTGAAACAATTCTGGAGCTCAATATTTATGATAAAGCATATACATTTAGGAATCAAGTTATTGTGTGATTTATTATTTTTGCATATTGCTTTAAGCGAATTGTCGTTTTTAATTGTATTTTCAGTTTTATAACGAATGTTTCCACTGGGATTTCCGCAGGGCCGCAAGCTCCAACGAGCGCCAGGTGCAGAGACCATTAAATCTCAACAGCGTCCCCTGCACCATTGACCGTTTCTCTATTTATTATATAGTGTATTTAACACTCCACCGACATTTTTCATAAATGTAAAAACGGTCAAAGAATTTATTTTTGTGGCAATAGCTATTATGTAATTGTAACGAAAATTTGTTACATTCCAAATTACTTCAAACGAAATGTCGAAACGACGTTTCTTTACACATTCGTGTAATCTACACCACCTTCCCCCCCCCTACTAATCCGGTCAGATTCTTGGAAACGGAAATTAAATTCTCGTAAAAAATAATTTGGTCGAGTTGGAAAAATCGAAATGTGGCGTGATGATATGTCAAGTATTTACATAAACTATGTTCAGCGCTAAGTTGACCTATTCAAAGTTTAACGAACGCTCGGACAAAACAGCTAGCTACATATTGGATCGATAAGAACAGCAAATGCATAAATATATTCGTACATACCTAATAAATTATTCTACAATATTTTTTAGAAGCTAGTGTATTATAATATATTTAAATAAAAATGAATATATATAAGTTCATCACCTAACATATTTTACACATGTTTAATGACATCGTTAACAATTCATTATGATTTTGACAACCTCAACGTGCTATTAAATCCATACTTGGCTATTCTTAAATTATTCACTATCTAGCTTACTGGATATAGTTTGTTCAAAAGCTCGATATAACGGATAATTTAACTGTTATTATTACGATATTACATCAAATTTTCGGTTAGAAATCTTATCTCGATTACGCGGAGTGTGCATGAATGCCGGATAATTAATCAGGATTAGAGCCGTGTAATCTGGAACAGGTAAACACCACAAGAGTCCGTTAAGTCTTTTCTTAATTGTGGCTCTACATCGAATCGAGAAAACAACGATTAATTATGTTATGAAACATTGAATCGTTGCTCCGGTTGTGCCGAAATTGAATCGTTTTAGAATTTTGGAACAACTCAATTAAGCACGTTAAACGGAATGAGCTTTTGTTATATTACGATGAGAAGCTAATTCTATTGTAAAGTAATCTTTTTTATTAGCATATAGTGCGAAAAATACTGGCTTGAGCCTATTATGAATCTGATAAACGGACGAGATTAAATATTGATGAATTAATAAAGGATTTTTCATCATCAAAATAGGCGCAACAGCTCTATTATAGAGCCCTATCCTCGCCCAACACCCTTCTCAATTTTATCCGGTCTGGAGCAATGTCCCTCCATCTTCTGGTAAATTTAAATGATGCAGTGTCCTTCTGTACACAGTCCAATCGCCTTTTCCTTCAGGGATAGAAAAGTTTGTTAACTATAAGCCTTTTCGGGAGCTGACGCCATTGTGACGACAACTGTTACCGGTATATCCTTGTATAGCCTTGTATAGCTCCTCGAGGCTTTAGACATGTCATTTTCAGCCTTGGTCTTCCTTTCCTCCGGGGAAAGGAAGGCTTGTATAATTCTATATTACCACCTTTAATTTTTTTAAACCATCTTTGCCATTTTTGAAGTTTTAAAACGTCTCTAGGTAGCTTATTTAGGCTACAATTCCTTATTGATACGCGTTGGATACGCCATTTCCCGTCGTCAAATAAGGCTCAAAATATTCGTCTCAGTATTCTCCTCTCCAGAATATCCAGTTGTCGCTCATCTCGTTTTGTCAAAGCCCAACATTCAGATCCGTATGTTAAGATGAGCCTGATAAGGGTCATGTAGAGCTTGACTTAGGTCTTCTTTGAGAGGAATCTGGACCGTAGATGCTTTTGAAGTTTAAAGTAGCACTGGTTTGCCAGCATGGTTCTTCTTCGTACTTCCAAATTGGTTTCATTGTTATTTGTAATAAGTGAGCCGAGATATGTGAATTCCTGTACGGCCTCGCAGTTGTACTCTTTGACTCTCAGGGGTTTAAGAATTCGTTCTTGGCATATGGGCATGAATTTTGTCTTGGTTTCGTTGATCCTTAGTACCATGCCAATTTCCGCTCTCCTTATTCACTGGCATGTATCATTGAGAACCACCCAAGATCTGGCCACAATGATTATGTCGTCTGCATAGGCAAGAAGCTGCGCCTATTTATTAACACTTTATGAACCGCTAACGCCTTTTGGCGTAAAATTGCCCCAACCGCTATGAACCGCCGACGCCATTTCGCGTAAGAAGCATGGGCCTACTACAATACATCATATAAAAAAAATGTTACCGACTCAACAACCCGACGGCGAGTCTTGGTCTCTTCCAGCGAAATTGGCGAAATTTGCAAAAAACGAGCGGCCCCGGCTGCAATTTCGCACCAAAAGGCGCGGTACATAAAGTGTTAAGAATGATGCAGATGCTTACACGTCACAGTCTTATTATTATATCACTTATTACACCTTCGATTGCTATGTTAAACAACAAAGACCGCGGTGTGTCTCAAAATTCTTCAGGTTACGCACTTTGCATCTGATCTCTGACATTACAAGCCTTACTATATTTATCACCTTTGGAGGAATTTTGAGACTCCTCATCGCCTCGTATTGCTTAGTCCTGTAAACTGGATTATATACGGATTAAAAATCTATATGCAGGTGGTGCGTGATGTTGAATTTGACCTTCCGGGGGGGAATCCGTACTGATATTTCTTCCTGTATATTTCTAGAGTCTTCGGTATAGTATACTGGAGAATACAAAGGATTTTTCATAAAATAAAAAAAATAAGTTTGTATGCTATTGTTTAATATTTGAATCATTTTGGCCGTTACTATCTCAAAAATGTTATCCCACTAAAAGATTTTCATTAACAATTCAATTTAATTTCAATTGTAAATAACAGTTGGCTTCAAATTACCGTTTTTTTTTCATTCTGAACATTTGGCCATTTAAAAATAAGCACAAAACCGGGAGAAGATTTACGAGGTCGATTTGGTACAGCAGAATGTGCCTAGGATGCTCGGTCAGCCGGGAAACTTTTTGTTGTATGAGAGAGCGTGTTCAACAGGAAAACGGACGTAAAATAAATGCTTTCGCACGGAGCCGCTAATTTATATATATATTTTTGGAAATTGAACTCTTAGTTAACACACCGTTCGATTATTACTCAATACTGAGAATCGCAAACCGATCGATTTGTTCCTTTTAGTAAAAAAATCGCGACCAATAAATAACCCCTGATTTTTTTTAAAATCTATAATAATTCAATTGCAAACACATCATCGAATGCAAGGGATTATTAGGTGAATTTGCATTATCGCTGAACTTCGCATTTCTAATGGGGCGTTCGGGAAACCCGAATAAATAATGAATACGGGAGGGAGTAGAATTTTCCGAATCAGCATCCTAAAATTGCGGAATTGAATTGCCATGGCAAAAGTAGTCCAGATGTTTCTCGATTCCATCTGGGCTCAATTTTTCTTATTTCAGATTGATGGTTTTGATCCGATTTTATTTTCATAAATCATTCTGTGGTGGAAATATATTTTTCTTAATTTTAATATGATATTTTGTTTTGTTTCAGGTGAGATATCTCTAAAACTATTATCGACTACTGTTCGTGTTGTTTAAGGTAATGTTATCATTTTTAATTCTAAACATATCTAAATAAATAAAAAATGACCTAATAGACTATCTACCTGCGAATTTGAGATTTCTCAAATTTTTGTCTATCACGTTACTTACATTATTAACTGGTATAGTGGAACCCCCAATTACACTACTCCGAATAACGCGCTGAGTTGAAATATTCGCCGCAAATCCCCCAATTGCGCGGTCGCATTCACATACAGTCAAATGTTGGCTAGCGTCTGTGTATACAACAAGTGCCAGGCTATACGCACACAGCCAGACGGTTTCACTCCCCCAATTACACGACTCCAAATTACACGGTCCCGATTTTAGTGTTAGTGGGGGTTTAACTGTATTTAGTATAGTAGCGCTGAGAAGCAGACAGCGCTTTTCCACCAAGTCGCTCGGAGTAACACTTTCCACGCAGGCACCGACCAGATTAATTAATATAACTTATGTATACATTTTCATATACATAATACACAATCAATAAACATATATGTTTCCCCATTTTTTTTGGGGGTGCTGCTGCTCCACAGTGTATGTGGACGAGCTGCTGCTGCATATTTTACGATATAAATTATTCATTTTATATTCTTCCTCAATAGCTACAACCTTATTCCATCTTTTAATATGCTAATAATTCCTTTACAATCTCACCATACAGACAAAAGCACCTTTTTATCGTTAGGGTAAGTTTTAGCATTGCCGGTGGTATCTACCTTTTAAAAAGCCACTGTTTTTGCGATACTAATTCGAGTATGACTCATATTTTTTGTCAAAAATTATGTAAAAAAACGACACTATCTTTGGGTACCCATTATATTATTTTATTTAAATTTACTATTAAACACCATCTTATTCCTGTGTTTTTTCTGTTCCTTTAACCCTTTGTACTCCACTGTCCATACGTATTGGACAGCTATTATATTTGTGAGGTGTTTCAATATTTTTGGATAACACGTAAATTTTTACATCCTGTGTGCTTATAGATAATTATATATAGTTGTAAATAGGTTAATTTTTTAATTTTCAGCTGAGAGAATATAGAGCGGTCTAACTGTCAATGCATTTGAAAACGTGATGTTAGGTTAGGTTAGGTTAGGTTAGGTTAGGTTAGGTTAGGTTAGGTTAGGTTAGGTTAGGTTAGGTTAGGTTGGGTTGGGTTAGGTTAGGTTAGGTTGGGTTAGGTTAGGTTAGGTTAGGTTGGGTTAGGTTAGGTTAGGTTGGGTTATGTTAGGTTACATGAGTAAATTAGATGAGATATTAGAACGACGAGTTATCTGAAGAAAAACATTTCATTGGGTCAGATTCCAAAATAAAAAAAAACGAAATTAGCAGTAGGGAGATAAATTGCATTTAGAAAAAAATATACCAACGTACTTTTTTTATAAATGCAATTTTTCTGGAGAGATAAACTTAAACATTTTGGTACGGTATACATGTACAAACCAAGCAGTGAGAAGGAGGTCAGAAGATCTAAACCTACACTACCGGCTAAGTTTGAGGAAATGAACAGATGAGAAAAGAAGGTAGAAAACCCCTAAGCCATAAGAAATTTCAACACAGATTGGATGGTGCTCCCCATTTCATATATGATGCCACAAAATACAAAGGAACGACTGATATCTTTTAGTGCAGTACCTGGAAAAAGAAGAGAAGAACAACAATTTTTTTTAGATGCATAGAGCGAAAACTTAATACTTTAACCTGGAGAATGTTTTAAAATATATCCACACTACAATTTTTTTAATGTTGGACTGATATCATCTTCTTTAAGCAATAAAATAAGTTTATTTTTTTAAACAAAAAACATGTTTTACCCACTTTTTACAAAATTATCTTTTATTTGAGAAAAGTCTCTAAAAATTGCTTGGAGCTGGTACTAACTTTCTGAAAAAACCTTTGGAGTGCAAAGGGTTAATATCATGAAGAATCATCATTTTGCTACTGTATTTCTAGATGGGACTGGAGTAAATAGCTCAATTCTATTAGTTAAACGATTTAAATCTATCACATTATTTTAAATAAGGAGTATTTTTGGGATTGAGCTTAATTTTGGTAAAACGTAATAATCATAATTCAGGCAGAAGAAAAAGACACGTCATATGCTAATGTCACTTTTGTGCCGTACCGTGCCATATATCCAATCAGCAACATATGTACAATCTATGTTAAAGTTTTCATAACCCTCGTTATGAAAACTTGATGATGTAAACACCATCGCATCGCGAAAATGCGAGTTCCACAGTCGCGGCAGTAGAAATTGGCCAGATCCCCTGACATTTATCAGTTATGATTAATCATCCGCGTCCACAGTAAACCAATTATTGAGTATCAGTGTGGAAACGCTGTCTAACTGGCAAACAAAGCAAACTGCCAATCACCCACCAGCCCACTTCATCCCGTTCATTAGTGGCTGAACATCTTTCTTCTTCCAACATTGCCTCCCCCGGCTTCTCCCTGTCCCTCTCCGTCTCCATCCACTCCGATGCTGTTTGTAAGCCGGCATTAATGAGTAGGGGGTTTCGACCGATATATTGACTCCAGCCTGCTATTAGCCACTGGCCGGTAGACGCTTCTGTTCGAATGTCCAAAGTAGTAAATCATGCTTTTGGAGCGAGCAAAATGCTTTAAAAACGGGATTAATCTTTGCCGTGTAGAAACGTAATTTGCCTCAGTGCCCCATCAATCAACCCTCGGCGGTATTAGCTATTCATAATGTTATAACTCGATTAGCACTCCACGGTCTTTCGCTACTTGATTTATGGGAATTATGACTAAATTTATATTAAGCTCTTGTTTATGGCGGCATATGCAGATCATTGCGAAATTTAATCAATAATGTGCGCAAATAGAACGGTTCGAACTTCATGTCGATAGATAGTTCTTATCCAACCGAAATAAAGAAGAGTTAAGCAAAGTATACGAAAACTTTTATCCTGATATATTACAGCATCAGAGGAGCGCTACTGTGCATAGCACGTGTGGTACATGAATTCGTAATTTTATCAGGTATAAGGAAATGTTTCATAGAAATTTTCGCTTCATATTTGTCAACTCACGTATGCACAACGCGATTTTTACAGACAGTCATAAATTGCATGTTTCAGCGCTTTGAATTTCAATGTGGATGCATTTTTGCAAAATTTTATATTAATTTTTAAAAACATGTATATTGTGCGGCGTTGAAATATTACACATTCTGTGAGTAGTGAAATCTAAAATCAATAGTTTGCCGCGGTTGCCGAAAGTAGAGTTAAATTTAAACTGGGAACTTCGGAAAAGAGCAATAACAAACCCTCGGGGCAATAATGGCCTCCGGAATTATCTTTCAAAAAGTACCATTTATCGCATCAGAATTGGGTTAGAGCTTTCACAAGACTTTAGATAAAAGTTGTGCGCATTTCAAATGTCCGAACTGGGGATTTCAACTACTTAGCGGATAACTATCCAAAACCGCTGTTGCAAACATGTGCAAAATTTCCCACAAATCCGGGATAGCCGGGATACGTAAAAAAGTTTTCTTTTTTATCTTTTGCCACATCTATGCGAATCCCCACGCTCTTTTATTAGTATTATTACATATGAAAATCGACGTCTATATATCCTGAGAGAGGGCCTTGGGGCCCTCTAATTATAGAAATATACTTTCAGTGCGATCCATTAAACTTGAAAAAGAAATTAATGCTTTTTCTGCGCCAAAATGTACGATATGAATTTTGCTGAACATTGATTTTCAGATTTATCGCTTAATCCTGATCGTATATGTGCAGGTAGCGAGTAGAATATATGGAGAGAAATAATTTTATACATTTATTGAAAATAACGAATGCAAGAGAAAAGGATTTCTTTATGGTTGGACCTTATTCAATGAACCATCTTTAGCATTTGTCTCATACTCCCAACGAACCCGGAAGTAAAATCAGCGTTTTTTATACCAGGATATAAATTGCTGGCAGATTCTTTTCCTCAGCTCGCCTTTATCTCTACAGGTAGTCTGATTAGTGATCCTTTCAATCGTGTCCCACACATGATAGGCAAGAGGATTGCAGTCAGGCGAGCTTGTTTACTTTATGTACTGGTGCAGAATCTTTGTGGAATATATAGGATCTTTCTGTACCAACTTCTTCAATTTAAAGCTTGACTACGGTCGCTAGAACAATTTGGTGTACTCTCTGACTTTCAAAAAGTCTGAAACCTCCAACTATTAATATATCCCATTTCTCTAAATTATCCTTCACCTAGCCGCGTCGATGAGTTCTATTTGGGACCCAAAGTTTTAGACTTTTCTCGCATAACTCTTTTGATATAAATACCACATGTCACCAGCTTTTGTATTTGCCTAAAAATGTCTAAAGTCGTTGTCTTTTACAAAAAAAAATCATTACTCTTTTATTAACCCTTAAAACTCGTAAGTCGACATATAGTCGACATCATGATTTCGTCTCTCAACTCGAACGTCGACAATACGTCGACATAATTTATCGTCATATTGTTTACGATAAAATTCGTTTTATGCAATCGACATCACCCTGATGGCAACCTTCACTTTCTGATCTGAATTTCACATTATTTTTGGGCGTTTAACGTCGTAAAATTCCGTTGCAAAATATCTGGTTGATTTTGTCCACCTGGCCATTGCGTGGTTTTATGTTCGCCAGCGCGCTGATTCATTGAACGCCAAACAACCTGAATCCTCAATCATTAGCAATTACTACTAATAAGGTGGTGCAGCTTACAAATATTATAATATATTTTGAATTATTTTAAACAATTTTGAATATAATATTATCTGTCTGCATTGAAATATGTACATTCCACATCTCCGTGCGGGCTGTCATTCTGCAAGCATTTTGCAATAAGTGTGAGCGAGATAGCATTATATTGTGGCGGCCGTACTCTATATGAACACTACTGGCATTGGTTAGCAACAATCGATTCGCGTACAATTGTTTTTAACAAATTATGTGAAACTTTAAATATAATATTTGAATAATGCTGATTGTGCGAATATAAAAAATATCATTTGTTGCGCGGAACTGTCTAGATACGAAGATATTGAAAAATATAATAAAAGAACGTCAAGTACTTACTTACTTACAAATACATATCTACAATATTTAGATAAACAAATTATGCAGACGAGACTAACCGGTACGCTATCAATAGGATTATCAAATTTACAATTATCCTGAATCAATTTGGAGAACTTAGAAACTTGTCAGTTTGATGAAATGGCAGCATTTGTGGTGTCATTTAAATATGGGGTTAGTTCTATTAGAAAATATACAAATATATTGGTCTCTCAACAAATTCAATCTAAAGATACCATAAGTATTTTTAAACGGAATGGAATTTTTTCAAATTTTCTGGATCTTCATCTAAATGAAAATATGCAGTCAAACTCCTAGAACAAAATTCAAAAGTCAACAATTTCATAACTTATATATTGATTCAAATTTAAAGGTATTATGTTGCAGAAAGAGATATAAGTATAGACGAGGAGTCCGTCATAAAGTTTAAAGGGGAAAATTAAAGCTTCATCACATTTTAATAAAAACAAACCTACAAAATGGGTATCCAGGTTTATGTGTTAGCTGATTCAATAATAGTTTATATACTCCATTTTACCGACTGCAGACAGCGCGTACAATAGCCGAACATCCATTTGAATTAACACTGTACTGAATCGTTCTACATTTATGGATCAACTAATAGCACCCGAGATTCTGAAGGATACCATGTATACTGTGAAAGTTACTATTTAAAGTTTGCCTCTGGCAAAGAACTTTAGGAATGAAGTGCTGTTCTGAAACAATAAAGTAAAATAAGATTTTTTTTTTTTTTACCGGGTATCATTAAAATATCTAAATTTCGCGGTGAAACAGAGTAATAGCTTATTGATCTAACGAAATAATGATATTCTCGTGGCAGGATAAAGAATTGTAAAAAAATTATTACTATACGTGAAGAAGTCGAGAGTAGTGTCTCGAAATTTTATGACGGAACAACAGTAGAAATTTCGAAACCAAATGTGATATTAAAATATACAGAACGTACGAGTCGATCGAGTAAGTCTATCCTATTATAGTTTTTACGGAAATCTTTAAAATGGGTGAAGAAAACTGTTGCTTTGGGGTTTGAAATATGTTTATTTTATATATATTATATAAGACAAAACAAATAAAATCAATGAAACTTTCAAATTTGTTTCTGTAGTTATACAAATTATGGAGATTTTGAAGGCTCTTCAACTAAGACCATCAACATTGGACACAGAGAGGCGATAAATAAAAACCTGTTTCATTTTTTAATAAGGGTAAACACATAAAGACTGTTTGACTTGTTCAAAAAGAAATGTGAAAGGTGAAGACTACGAAACACTTGATTTTATTGTGATACGTGTACTAAGCTCTTTTCATCCAGGAAATTGTTTTAAAAGATATCATACCATGAAAAATTATAAATTGAAGTTTAATCAGAACAGCTATTTTCCAGTATATTTAAATTCATTTTCTTCCACCATATATTTACTTAAGTTGTATATATATATACAATTTCCCCAAATTATAATGTAATGTTAACAGTTATAATTTATATAGAATATTCTCAAAATTACATTATTTGCTTTGCATAGAACAAATTAAACAATATATTTTATGTTATTTGTATTATTAAAATAATAAATACCTTTTATTTGTTTATTGATTAATTTAAATCCACGTTTAAAACGTTTTTTTTTCAATGTGTTCAACCCCTGACATTACAATCAGGAACGGTTGTTACGCTGTCTTTAGCCACATAATGAAAGCAACTCAAAAATGTATTGGAACACAATTGTAATTTTTTTCAGATATATCACCCTATATTGTTGCATATTTTTTTGAAGATCGTAAGTAATAATTCAGGGTTATACTGTTATTATAAAAGATAGTATAATATAGTGATAATAAGTTTCCTGAGGACTTTTACATGTTACAGAGTAAGAACTTTAAGCTTGGTTATGTTAGAACCTTTACAAAATATTTACATATTGGACTACTTACTAAAAATGATATGACATTGATTTGATATTCTTTACTGAACATTCTTGGTTTTGGAAAGTATTAAAGAAATGACTTTTCTAGAAATCAGACACTGAATATATTTTGGAAAATCTGACAAATGCAGTTAGCTTCTTGTTTGGAAAAAAAATACGGTTTTAGGGACAATAATGTGGGCGAAGAAAATTCATGGAGCTTTGCTGGATAGTTCTTATAAAAAAAATATATCCCATGGCAACTTGGAGTCATCAGCGAGGCTTGGTTGACAAAACATGGACTTGAAGAAATGGTCTTTCGAATGTTCGTTTTAAAATATATTGAATGTTTGTGCTTTGAATTACCAATGAACTATTCCTTGGGTCCTTCGGACGAGCCATAATTGTCTCTTCAACAGCTGTTTTTATGGCCAGAATTGTTGAGGAACGTCATACAAGTGAAGAGAATAAACACGATATCACACCAGTAAGGGCTAGCACATCAAAAGAAACAAAAGGCAATGGAAAAATATTTAAATAAAGCAATACATGAGTAATAAATAAATTCTTAAATGAAGCATCAAATAAATCAATCAATTCTTAAAATAATCTCCACTTCATTCTTGTCTAAAATTGAAAATTGCTGCATTCTGTTTCAAATAAATTGTTTTACATGCACTTGCCACATTTCCCAATCTTCTCAAGGTCTGAATTTTTTTTGGATAGTTATAACTATCAAGTATCTAACAAAAAATATTTGGTAAACAAAACGTTGTATAAGTTACAACTGATCAAACGCGTAGTGTCGGCTAGCGTGTGATATGCGCGCCCGGACGCGCTGACGTGCGGAATCCCGCGTCCCCGTGAGCAGTGTGTTAAATACCCTTCCGGACCGGCGCGGGACTTAACAAATTGCGCCGGCGGCATAGATAGATTAATGGGAACTCCGCCATTCCAGCACAGTTGGAGTAGATTATCATCATATTTCTGTATTTCGCACTCACAATTATTCAATATATTTGAAGTCTTATTAATAACTGAAAGCTTATGATAATAAAAATCGTATATTCTCTTTGAGGTTATTGCAGTAAATTTCACCGTTTATATTGTAACGATGTCGAAATCAATGTAAATTATTTTCTTTACTATTTTATATGACGACTTGCATGAACAGCCGTTTTTTCTTTCATGTCGGATTAGTATTCACTCTATCGTATGTAGATCTAGTAGACATACGTCCATACATAATACATTGAGGAGTAACGCGAGGTGCTCCGGAAACATGACGCCTCTGGGAAATGTATCGTGCCCACATTATAAACTAGTTTTGTTCCAATTGAATTATTTATCAGAAACATGAGCGCCCCAATGTCGTTTTTAATGACGAGGGTGTCTTGCCCGGAAAATTGACTCGGAAAAATTCAAATATTTCTGGATTATGAAGTGCCCGACGACAAATTGCGCCAGACCCGGTCGGCACGCGGCGAAAGAATGATCGAGGGTCTGGCGGTCCGTGTTTGCCGAGGTTCAAAGGTGGCATCGGAATAGCGTCCCATTTTCATGAATATTCATGAAGTTCCACGCCTCAGACGCGTGACATAATTACAGACATTGGTCCTGAAAGCGACACCCACAACCATGGGATTTCCTTTGGTATTTGCCGTCTGTGTCCCACGTATATAGAAATATTATTTATTTTGATGCCGTGTTTTCGATAATTTTATTCGACTCGATTGTCAAAAATAAATACGACCCTTGTGTATGGGTTCCGACATGCAGACGATCAAGGTTAAATTGTTTCAAAGTCAGGTCAATGTTTATTATTGTTCGAATGTAATTTAATCAGACTACAAATAATTTAATTGATTTAAATAATAATGAATAACATCCATAGTACTTTTCGCAACTCCCCTGACTTTGAAGCAAAAAATGTATTAACGGTATTTTTACCAGCATCATTTATCACCCTATTTAAAAAAGATACAGTGATTTAAATAAATGATAGTCTTGATAACATCCCAATTCAATTCATTAAACTGTGGGTCATCATCGCCCTTTCCTCTTTACCAATTCTAGCATATATTTTTCAAGGGCGATGTTAATTTTTTGTAATTATTGACAATATCATTCCGCTGTAATTGTTTGAATATTTTAAGTATCTGAAAAAACACAATACCCTTGCAATCCCATCAAACACAAAACATTACTTTTTTTTTATAGATTTCGACCTTCGGAGTTGTTAATAGGGTTTGTCCAGGTATACCCCAATATTTTTACATATTATGTTATCGTCCACTACCCATTTATTATCTTCCGTCATCAACCGATGCTAAAAAAAGCGTGTTTTTGTCTCTCATTTAAAGAAACGATCTAAACGTCTCAATGCGGTTGATTGGTTGACTTTCATCTTCATCACGTGTTCTTTGGTGTTTTGACGTGAATCGGTGTCAATTAACTTTTAAACGATCCATCAAGTCGGTTCGAAACCAATCGAAGGGGTCTTTTTATAATGAATAATAGACCCCAAGTATTTCAAGTCAAGATATTGATCTGCTTCAATATCTTGACATTTAAAAAATAAAAGATTATTCTAAGAATAAAATATTATTCACGATATGATTCAAAATTTGGTCGATATTTTAGATTATTTAGTGAATCAATATGACACGTAAATGAAACCCACACCCGGCAATGTCCCGCGGCAGACTGAGGATGCGCCGCCAGTAGACAGATTGCCAAATTCTGGCGGCACTTGTACTTGTATACGTTTCACTCGCACTTGACACATCGTACCGGATGCGAGGGAGAAAAAATCGCGTCTGTTTCCACAGAAGCGAATGTTGTTGTTTGTATTATTTTTTGCAATTGCGGACAATAAAGATTAATTATTATTAAGTTTCATATTAACACATTGCCTACGGGGCAAATCGCGGCCAAAATTGCGCTGAGACGGGGCCCATCCGCCCAAAATTTGGTGAAACGTCGCTTTTTACCAAAAAATCATAACTCTTTTATTAATCACGATATTCAGCCGAAAATTGAAACTTCAACATTTACTGGATAGTTAATTCGAAAAAAATAATTTATATCTTATAGCAGAAGTCACCAAACTGTTTTGGAAACGGGCCGAATTTAATTTTTTATAAAACATAGTTTGTACATGGTCTTTTAAATGTTGAATTTTGAATATTTATATAGAAGGCTTGTGTATAAAATTTCAAGGCCATTAGCCGTTGAGTCACTGGGATAAGACCATTTTTATTATCCACAACAGTTGTTTTTATTGCTCTAAATGTTGTGGAACGTCATAAATAAAACAACAATTACGATACAACATCAGTAAGAATTTTCACGTTAAAAAAAACACTTTTTTGTATTGCTACAACTATTAAGTATCTAACCAAAAAAAATATTTGAAAAAACAAAACGTAATAATTACAGCCGATTAAACGCGTAGTGTCGGCTAGCGTGTGTGGTGTGCGCGCCCCGGACATACGAAAAGTCGCTTTTGACGTGGAATCCACGTCCCCCGTAAACAATGAGTTAAAAAGAGTTATCCAGGACAGATAAAACGGTGTGGCAGTCGCACTATTTCCTTTAAGGAATTCATACAGTACACAATGACGTAAATGCACTTTATAGACCGGCATCTTAAAAAGTATAAAGGCTATCTACTGTATGCTAGATAGACTAAATCCGAATAAAAGTAGAGATGTCTTAACTTGTTTAAAATGACTTAACTTTTGCATCAACCTAATAGTTATATATATATCATTATGCGATAATTATGTCTAAGATTATCTAAACCTTTTATTTTTCATTTCTATTTGACGTGATGATTTCGGCTGATTACATGTTAGCACGCATTAGGGATAAAATTTGTCACCGCATAACTTCGAGACCCATAAAATGACACCCAAGTGTATATCCAATTAAAAAAATTTGGGTCATTATCCCACCTTATTTAATACACCATAACTTTTACTGTATAAATAAAAATTCGATTAATGGAAACGATAACGGTTGATACATTAAAATACCTCGGTTTTATGTATCGATATTTTTTTTACTATCGCGCATAAAATGTAGATAGATTCAGTCATAGATTTAATTGTTATGTTATATAATGCACAGAGTATATGAGTGTGTATGTACTTGTTTATGTACAGGGTATATAAAATTTATCCTAACCGGTCAGATTAAGGGCTCACGACAAAACCCCCGTGGGTCTAATAAATCTAAATTTTAATTAAACATGTTCGTTATGATAATAATAATAAAAAAAATAAAAGCAGAGTAGGATTACGAGTTATAAACGGGCCGTGTTTAATCTTTGGACAAAATGCGATTACAAGTTGCTTAATTCGCCACTTTATCTTCTTCGTAATTACTTTTGATAATTAATACCGTTTGTAAAATTGGTTTTTGATTACAGACCCCAGAGGACAATTTTTTTCGTCCTATATTTAAAAATAAAATATGTGTGCGTATGCAAATATTTTTAACGACACTGAAAGGTAACATTTGGAATATGGAACGAACCCGCCAGTATAAATTAGATTAATCTCGATATTTTAAGAGTATCGTTATTTTTTATGACACATTTGTTTTAATGTACATAGGTTTTGCTATGGTGGGACGATACTGTCAAGCACGTTAAGCTTCAGCAGCTGCATCTGGCATCTTAAAATGTTGTGCAAAGATATTTTGTTCGAAACAATACAAAATGTATACCAAGTGCATCTGTTACCACAGCTACAGCTTGTGACACGACCCACGAACATCCCATGCTTCATCTTTTTCGTAATACTTTTTTTATGCACACATATTTTTTTGATGTCCTTTAAAATTCAGCAGGCTAATGAAATATTTATAAATGTATTTAAATGTTTTATTATCCCTCTTAAAACATTAAAATGTATGTATATCTTGGCCCCCATTTTTTTTCACTCTCCGCTCGGATGTACAGAGGAAACACTGTGCCATTCGTCATGCACGATCTCCATAATATATGGACCGATCTCGAAATAATGACGCAATTTACCACAAAACTGGAAATGGGCCGAATAGATAAACGCCATCATATCTGCCTCCGGGATAACGTACCCCCGTGATGGAAATGCGGCGCCAGCTCACAAGAAATGTACTAATGGCTGAGCTTAATCTGTGATAGCCAATTTGGGATTAGTGCTAGCGAGTGTGTACACGTGTACAGCCCATGTATCTCTCCGGTGAGTACCTGACGCGAAAGGATAGGAAGACAAATGGAGGATGGGATGTTCAGGGGTGGCTCACTTATCCTTAAAACCTACTTAGTATAATTTTATAATTGCACGTGATGATATAAATTTGATGAGAGTGAAATAAGGAGTGTTACGACGATAAAAATAGCATCGGATTATATTAGTGAAAGTGGGATGATGTAAAATATTTCACACAAATAAATGAGTTCACTGGAGATTTGTAAAAGCTCGATAATATGGCGATGCACTAGGATGAGCATGGAGAGATAGATAAATTTTGGAAGAAAGTTCAGACAATTATTTAATAAATTTATCTTATTCGGGTTATTTGGGCAAGTCAAATGGTATACGTTGAAGAAATATTAAATTCTGATTGCATACTGTGGACTATCGAGCATATGTCCTATATCAAGATATAAGGGTTGCATGTCCCGGTTTAAATTTGAACCCCTATACATCGACCTTGAGAACGATGGATGGGAAAACAATTTTCTACTCAGATTGAATAAATCTAAACTAATTACTACTAACAGTAATTCTATTGAATTATCGTTGCTAGTACTATATAATTAATCTACAGTCAAACCTCCTATAGTACTACCTGCAAGTACGTTTGCGTCAATCCCTTGTATAGCGGTTCTTTCTAGAGCGTTTTTAAAGCACTAAATTTTCAACATCAAATTACATGTTTCGTAAATAATGTGTGCGCCGCACAGTCGAAATTTCGTCCATATTTCGGGGGTATTACTGTACATAGCTTCATAAAAAATAATGTATTTTTTTTAATTTCATAGACTACTTTTGTCCCTGACGTATCATGGTATTGGTACTTACTTTATTGTTGGTGAGCTCGGTTATTTTTAATTTATAGAAAAAAGGGAAAATATATAAAAATAACATTGTTATGAGGCATAAGCCTCCATATTAATCGGACATGGCGCTCTGTGAATTTTTCGTATTTTCAATCATGACAAAAATCATACAATTACCGAGGTTTTGTTAACATTGAGGTGATAAAGACAGAATCGCTGAGCTAGTTAAACGTCATACGGAAATTTGCGTTTCAGAAGTGCTTCGAATATTGGAAAATGTGTTGAAACAAATTTATAATATATCTGATGAAAACAACGATTTAAAATAGCCAAAGTTAATATTAACGTAAAAATAGATTCCACGTATTTTTATCAAACGTATATTAAAAATCAGGGGCGGCTCATCAATATACACTGCGAAGCTGCAGCACCCCAACAAATTGAAAAAAATATATTATTATATATTTGTCTATTGATTATGTGTAATGTGTATGAAAATATCAAGAGCATTATTTATAAGAGCGCTGTCTGCTTGTCAACGCTACCAGCGTCGTGTTTTTGGACGGATGCGGGTCGGTAGCGGAGTGCGGGGGGTTCCGCCTCTAAGCGTAGACTCATTAAGACTCATAAGACTCACTGTAATGCAGTCATAGCTTCATTGATCACTTATTTTATTGTTGTTAATATTATTTAGTATATATACTCCACCAGTATACTTTTACAATGTTTAATATTCCGCAGCACTCCCAAATATTTTACATCATAAAAAAATATTATTCCCAGAATTGATAAATATGTCAGTTTCGCTCTATGTACATATATAGCGACCACTGTGTGTATAAGATTTCAAATCTAATACAATTTTGTTTTCATGACCTTCCCTGTTCAACTATCCTCTCTTGAGGTCATATTTTCCGACGACTTTGTGCTTTTCCTTTTTTGCGCGTATCAGAAAATCCAAGAAAAATTCAGGAGCGCGATGGGATTTGCAAAAAAAAAAAAAAACTCCTGTCGGTATAAAAAGGGACAATAAATAGATTTGCAAAAAAAAGCTAGTGCGGGGACATATTTTTGCCCCACAACCCCGGGGATTACACGCGCCCCTTGTAAATTTTCATATCGCAAACACGATTTTCGCGATTGCGGCAAATGACGATCAGTCCCGCGGGGGGTCCTTCGGCCGTGAATCCTGCTTAAATATTTCAGGTGTACTAAACGGCGGTCCGCAATATATATATATATATTTTTATTTGCGAAAAGGCCGTTGAAATATGTCAGGGTCGCAAAATGACAAGGCGGATGTGAGGGCGGGGCCGTGACGAAGGGCTGCTCTGCTCCTGCGACATTATCATACATTATGCGAGAAGACACTGGCAATCGGTGACGGATTTGCATAAGGGGTTAATGGGGCGTGAAGGCGGTGGCGCCAAAATTTGAACTTGCGGGATCCCATTTCAAAATTGTATGTTATTTGCAAACATGGCGTGGCTGATGCTTTCTTTATCTTTCGCCGAATAAAAGAGGATCGTTGCGTCGCATGTTTCATGTACATATTTCACGATAAAGATTTTCTTTACAAAAATATTTTTATGATTTTCATTATATAGCTCATTGTAATTGGTTAGGATTTATGAAAACTTATGATAGTAAAATAAGTACGTGATAAAAATGAGTAATTTCAATTAAATTTAATATGTGCGAATTAGCTACGCTTTCTGTGTAGCGTCGGCAACTAATCTGTGCGAAAATTCTACATGGAGTTTCCACGTGACGCTCATCTCTCGTCACTTATCCACAATGGTGTTTATGTACCATTAGAATCTCACGTGGGAAAATTTTAGTAATATTTTTTATTGTCCGCTTTGCCTCCAAATACGTCAAAATGATCAATAATCAAGTTATAAAATATTAATATGTATCACGTGACCGTCTCGTCACGACACTGATAGATGCCGGTGTTTAACGAAGAACGACATCGGTTTCGTGTCGACTACATAACGGCACAAGTACGCGTCGTCTAGGGAAGCACACGACATCCCTCCACCGACCTAATAAACGTCCGGATGATACATTATTATTCATATTATTATTTTTTATTTTGATAAAGTGACAAAGCCGCGCCGTCTCGACGATAAATCATGGCGGGCGGTCGGTTCCCATGGAAGCGCCACTAAATATCGTTTCCGGCCGGCTTTATCGCGCCACAAAGCACCAGATTAATTAATATTCCTATTGTGTTTATTAATGAAAAGGATAATGCCGGCCGTTTGTGCCAAATTCAATTATATGCCGATATTCGACGGCTTATTCCGGGCTCCGGGTTTTATAGTGGTGACTTTATTATGTCTGCCGGCGACGCCGCTGGACGCCGCGACGCCCGCCACTTATTTTCAATATTGAAACTCGACGCTGTCCCTCGTGGGAGTCGATGCATTCTCTCTTGTAATTATGTGCCCGTCAAATTAATAAATATTATGTTTCAAACCATCTTCCATCGGATGTTTTTGTATTGATTAATTTTTAACCACTAACCCATCATTTTACTGTTAATTTTTCGATTCACTCCTCGATGAAAATTGCTGGTTTTCAATTGAAATACATACGTATCAATTATATATTCTCCCTCGATATCAACAACTCCCTTTCATCTTTCTAGTAATTTCATAATGCAATTTGACTTGGATGAAAAATAGAATTCGATATTCTTTTTGTGGAATAAAAGTATTGCATTGATCTAAATAAAAAGTGATACTATAGAGTAAGATCGAATGATTATTTATGTTCCATTTGTATTCAATTAAATTATCCAGAACAATTTTAACTGTATAAGATCTCGCATTATCGTGTTAAAAAAATGATTTCTCTGAATGAATATTCTGTATCTTTTTTTCCATGAATTGCTTCTTTTAATCGGTTCAGTTTATGCAATAGAACTGTGCTGTTATCGTGTGGCCGTATTTGACATTTTCCATATGAAACTGGTGGGGTTCAGTACCTCCAACAAGGTTAAGAACCACTGCTATATATGCTTCTTGTCCATTTTTCATATGAATATCTCTTTTAATAAATTTGTAAAAAAAATATAATGGTAGTAACTAATAGATTCGACTGAAAATGGACCGCGTGGAAAAGATTAAGCATAATTTAATCAATAATTCCTTTATAATCTCACCATACAGACAAAAGGTTATTTTGACTGTTAACCAAGCTTTTCGGCATTGTCAGTGGTGCTTGACCTTTAGAAAATCACTTTTTTTGCAGCAGTGGTTCGACTACATAACCCATTTCTCATCACCTGACAAGATCTTGAATTTTCGTATATTTTTTGTTAATTCTTGACACATTCGAACTTATATTTTCTTTAACTTCAATTATTCAATTAACACCTGATTTTCCATTTTCACTACCCTTTTAATTCGAGGTTTATATTTTAAGTTAAAATTTCCACTTTTAAATTGTTTGAAATATTTATGACGTTGCCGAATAGTTAATTCCGTTAAAATTGCTTATCAGGCACAAATCTTTCTATTTGAAAAGGGATGCAAATACTCTAGATCAGCGGTTCTTAACCTTGTTGGCACTGAACCTCACCATCATTTTTCATAATATCGTACAATAAGTCGGGTGTGTGTTTTGACTTCCGCCGAACCCGGGAGACTAACTCACCGAACCCCTGGGGTTCGATCGAACCCAGGTTAAGAACCACTGCTCTAGATGTCCACTAACCAATAGCAAAATAAATACATATCGACAACTTAAACACAACTAACCATTGAATGTCAAAAAACATATTTGTCCGATAACGCTTTTATAATTCTTTACTCCTTAATGATCTTTACCAATTATAAAATGAATCTGAAATGCAACATAAACCTCTTAAAATACCCCTACCCTTGCTCTTAAAATTAGGGGTGTCACAAAGTTAAAAAAAATAAAAAATATTTTTTTACTTACGTATCATATTTTCATTATTTTCCAGCATTCTCCTCACTTAATTATACAAATATTATATAATTTAATATTCTCTTGAAAATTTGCGTATCAAATGCCATAAAACGGGCGTATTTCGCATTCATTCATTTCACGGGAAAACCCAAGCACAACTTTTTCGAGCTTAGTTTCGCACAAGAGCTTATACATTTGTATGGGAAATCAGTCACGCTGACCCGCATCGTTGACAAACAGGAAGTTGTATATGAGAGGGAGCGAGCGAGTTTTCATGCTAATGAGATTTTCAGCTCCTTTCGTCGTATGTAATCAGATCAGGGTATGTCAGCATTAAGGAGCTAAACTGATTATATCAGGGCCGTGTTGAGATGAAGATTTTACCAGATGATTACCGACGCGATGCCCTTGACGTCCGCAAAGGACTCGAGCCGAAAAGGAAGGGCTGAAAGCTATTAACGGACAAATGAAATAAACTCGCTCTTAATATGGATATTAAAGGCGTTTGCAATGTAATGGAGAAATTTTCGCATATTGCAGCATTAAATCAAATCAACTATGCTACTATTGAGTGATGAATTTTGCCCATTTAAACGCTGTATTATTATGAATCATTGAATTTTGCGAAATGCGAATTGGATAAAATTTCTTCATCGTAACAATTAGTGAGTTGAAAAATAATTGGGGCTTTATTACAGAAGGTTGGGCGAAGCCTTTGATTGAATTAAACATTCCCCACGTTGAATATGATACTTTGATTATTAAAATTCATGAACTTTATTAATTAAGAATCTTTGGAAGAATTTTCTGAATATCGTTATTATTAATTAATTAATACTTTTTGAAAAGCGACTAGCGCTACCGCGCTCGCCAATGCTCCGTGCCAATTAGAACAATGGAACTCTCCCATCTGTATTTTGAAACGTTTTACAAAAAAATCTCAAAAAAAAACCCCGCGTTGAAATATTTAGCAATTCCAGTAGCAGATGCCACTAAGCAGACTAATTTTATCTGAACATTTTATCCAAAAAATGGGCCTGAGGGCTCTCGAAATGGTAATTGAACCACGCCAGAATGAGCGGAGCGAAGAGTCGGTTGCGTTTAAAGCTTCATATTTTATTTTGGCATATCCTCTTTCACTTTTTTTTTAAAGTGCTACCTGGTTCTGGAATATCTGTTTGGGGAAACATTGAAGAAGGGCGATTTTCTTACCCTCCCCGGCGAAAAGTGGGTCGCGAATATAATTTGCGGGGTTTATGCTTCTCGAATGACTTTTGTGACCCATTTAAAATTTATGACTGCTTCGTTGATCAATTGTGTTATTAAAAACATAAGATATCTCTCAGGTGTTTAACGTATTTTATTCAAATTATTTTTTATTAAACATGTATTATATAAAAATAAAATATGTCGCTTTTTGATGCTTCGTCTGATCGTCTATGTGTATATAATACCATCAAACCGTCAATTTATAACATGGTTTGATTGCAATGTTAATGGGGTGTGAAACACCGGTACAGTCGGTCTCCCGGGGAACCTTTTTGTGGGGAGGTGGCCCTCACCCCTCGTGACCCAGTACATAAACATCGGTATTACAGACACCCACCCTTTCCAGATATTATGTTTTCTTTAATGCCTGTCGACATATATAACAACTTTACGTGGAGTGGAATAAGTTGATACAGGTATTAAATTTTATTTACGAAAAAACAAGTTGAAATTTTACTCCAATAAACAGATGTTCCCATATTAAATTTTTGAAGCGTGTTACATTTTTTTTCTCTTTGCAAATATTTTCGTGAGATTTTCCTATGTAACAAAGTTTCCATTTTCTCCGTCCACGAACAATAAAACGTTCATCGATTTAGAATTGTGACAAGAGTTTGCTTCTGGAAATTTATCGTCGTAACGTTTGAAGAATAATCTCGTGTGCACTGAAGGAAACGATTGTCGACTGAAATATACAACGAATAAATTTCGCGAAATTTGATGCATGTAATTGAAAAAAAAAACACTCGATAAGAATCCACTCTAGATCGGTTTCAACACTTCTGAAATCGTTTTAATAAATCAATTATAATTTTACGCACGCGACAAATCTCGATATAAGAAATGGAATTATACGTAGGCATAATCTTGATTTATTAAAAAAAATAATTATGATTGACGACTTCTTTTAGCCGCGTAAAATACTCGCGTAAATGTTTTTTTTTTTATAAAAATAAGACGTTGATTTATTTTCTTAAATTTTTAGAATCGTCGCAATTCTTTCCCGCAGAGCAGAACGACAGTAATTCAGGAAACTGTCTTTCGCAAAACGTAAGACACATTTACTGAAATGGAACAGTCATCAGCCCCTCGAGGGAGCACTTCCTCCTTCATCGATTCCTAAAGTTGCTTATGGTTACCCATTCCACATTGTGTTAGAGCGCTTCCAATATAGAATACTTTTTTAAAATATATTTATTTCTCATAATTATCAATTATATTTCAGATAGTATTAATTATTTAAACTTTAATTGCATTAAGCAAAAAATTATATCAAATGGTTCATAATCACGCGATTTCAACACGGCGAACCAAGCTTTAAATTACCACCTTGACCTTATCTGAACGGTTTCATGAAATTTTTCAACCTGCAACTTATGATTACTTGAAAAGATAATAATTATGCATACGTATTATTTTTTTAATACAGTTTTATTTTTTAATTCGATTATGCGTTTTTGATTGCGTAATTATTTATTTTCTATGAAATTCTTTGTAGTATATCATGTTAAAATAGAAATCGTTTATAATAAAATATTTTTTGTCCATATTTGAGTAGTATCTTTACTTCTTCGTTGCTTAATTCGGGACATAGCAGTTTTAAAAATCGCGTTAAAATAATTTAACGTGTATTTTATTCGAATGTTGCCATATTTAAATAATATTCGTAGTGTAATGTCACCATTTTATTATACCCATGCGAAATTATAATCATTCCCCCATCTAAACACATACTATAAAACGAATGTGTGTTTAAATATGCAAATCGCGATAATGAATACACTCAACTTTTTTTTCGCTCGGATGAAAAAATGTATTACACAGTGGGAAGGAGCGGAAATGGAGCCCGAGATAATCCTCCGGAGAAAGAGAGAAAGTAAAGCATTCGACTGATATCCAGCCTCATTCTATTCACATTTTGTCTGAAATATTTCAGACGGAAATTAACGCATTTATGAATGGATTTCGAAACGGAATTTATTTTTACGGCATTAGGTGGATTTGTAGCAGTAAATTAATACAAATTATATAAACGATTCATTAGACTCGCACGATATTATATTTACATTTACATCTGTAGCCAAATTAAATATTATTTATTAAAAAAATATATATATACATCTTAATTTAAAATGTATAAAGCAATCCATCAAGTATATACGAGTCAAATTCGTATTTACATCTGAAATAGAAATCCAACGCAAAGAGGAGAAAGAGTATATTCGCGGCGGTTTAAGATTTTCAGTGTTGCCAGCGCGCGCGTATCTCAGATGCGGACAATGTCAAAGACCATTCATTGCACACGTATGCCGGTAAACACGGCAATTAATGTTGAAAATCACCGTGAATTGTCGCATTGCGATACGACCGATGCAAAGAGCTGGAAAATTGGTTCGCAATCGCAGAAACTTGTGCACGGCACCCGCTTTAAAGTTCCCGTGTTCGAGAGACGTCAAAGTTTCGCGTCGAGAGCAAATGGCGGCCGGCCGGGGTGACTTTGCACCGGCCACTTTGAACTCCGGCGTTAATTTATTTCGTTACGCATCGAGGCCCACGTTCCGCAGGCCGGTGAACCTGTTCGTGGTAACGTAACAATACAACGTTAATCCTAAATTGAAAAGAAAATTGTGCAAAGGAAACATTTTACGGCATTGTCCGAGGGGGCCATTTCGAGGCACAATTAATGACCTGGGCCAACCCTAATTGACTCGATTCAGATGGAGCCCTCTATTTATTCTGCACGGGGAATAAAGGATCTTTACAGTTGAATTAATAAATTAGCAGTCTTTGCTTAGCTGCTTTTATAGCATGTGAGTGAAATGATTTTTTTCACATATTCTCGAATCTTGCGTAATTACACATTTTATCCTTTCTGGGATGGATGGATGCAGGTAATTAATGAGTGCTTATATTAAATTAATAATAATAAATATATATTCCCTTCAGTTTTTCTATTCTGCTCAATCGTTTACATGCACCTTTTAAATAATTTACCACAGTTTGTCGATGTGCAACGAAAGGGACTATATACTTTTGTACCCAGGATGAAGCTGTGCCAGATCGGTCTGACACAGTTCCATCCCTTGTCATCCACTTACATATACCATATATATATCCATATACCAGATTGGAACCGATTCAATCGGTGCAACAAAAGCAGTTTTTTTTCTTGAAACACGTGATTTTTAAAAAAATAACTAAAATTACTTAATAAAAGGCAAAAGGGAGAGGGAAAGTAGGCACAACTCTCTGAAAGTCGATGCAAAGCGAGCTAATGCCCTGTAGCCAATTTCATTACAGCCCTCCAGCGGGAGGCCCGTATGAAAAATGCTGCTTGAGTAGGTTGTCAGCATGTTTACAGTCACAGAACGTGACTATAATCCTGACAAACGAACCCACACTAACAGTTCGAAGATGTTACTAGGCTAAACTCTTTAAGTTTAGCCTTGAAATTACCGTGGCCAGTCAGGAATTGACTAACCCAAAAATCTGTGAAGAACCAGTTACAATTAGCTTAGCTCTAATATCCGGAAAGAAGAGATAGGTAGTACGGGAAGTAACTATATAGTCTTTCTAAAACTTTATATAGATTATGACAATTAATGAAGGCTTGAGATTAATTGGAACAGTTTTTTAATCGTTCCCTTTCGTGGAGACTTCTTAAATAATCTCTTAAATATCCAATTATTGTAATATTATATTTAAACTATTATTATTTATAAAGTTGAGTTTGAGGACAGTAAGTAGACAGCTGTAGACCCAGACCTTTCCGGGTAATAATACGTCAATTGACGTCGTGTCCCACGCGATACAAAAAAATGCATTTGACGTAGAGTCCGCGAAACATAGATAACATAGATAATAGAAAGGTCTCCTTTAGGGTGATGTGATTTCTTAATTATATTAAAATTATTTTTGATTTATCTGGAATCTTGTTTTGTCAAAATTTTCCTAATTTTACGCCGATTTTATAGGGGAATCGTTCTTTGCCAAAAAAAATAAGGATGTTAAGATGTTACGATAACGTAACATGTAGCGTGATACCTACAAGCCAGTGGCGGATTTCCCCCTACAAGGCACGCGCCTGGGGCCTTAATAATTCAGGAGGTCTGAGTGTTTACCACTCAGAACGATATTTTTCATTATTTTAATATATTTTTTCATAATAAAAATAATTAATAATTTACCATATGCAGTGACTGTTCAGCTGATCATGATCCATGGAATCAGGCGAGTAGATACCTTAAGGAAAAACGATGCAAGGCATCGGGGCCCTTAGGGTACAGCCCTAGAGCCCCTCGGCTCTTAAGGGGCCCCTGATTTTTTCATAAAATAATGAATATTTTTAACATCGAGTTCGCAATGTAACGGTCATTACTAACATCGAATCACTTGAAACGTATGAAATGTGGTGCTATCGAAGAATGTTAAAGACTCCATGGACGTAACAAGAATTCAATCTTATTTCAACATCTTCACAATTTGTGGGAGATTCTGGATATGGCAAAGGCCCTAATATTGTACTAAGTACTTTGTAAGTACGTAGTACCCAAGTACTTTGGACACATCATTTGTTGACCAAAGTATTCTCTTCTCCAGATCATTGTGGAGGGTAAACGGTTGTTAGGAAGAAAGAAGCTGTCGTGGCTCTAGAATAAGTTATTTTTTTTGCTTCTTTTAAAAATCGCTTTACATATATTGCACAAAATTCTATTGATTATTCTAGAGTGAAGTCACATATTTTATTTTGAAGCGATCGAGATTATTTTGAGCTAGGTATCATTTCTCGTTAATTATTTTGCAACAATTGCTCCTCTTGTCGGACTGCTTTGTTTTTTAGAAACGAAAATAAGTGATCCATAAATGACCATCGGTATTCCGAATAATATACCAAAAATGGAACAGACCAACCCAACCAAAGCATGGAAAAAAATACGCGAATGAGGGTCAACAATGTTTTTCTGTGTATATAAAAATATATTGTTGATATAGCTAAAAATACTGAAAAAAATAACATGAAACTTTCTAACGTGCTACGATCGTTGTTTTTAATTTTATCGAGGCGGAGTTTTAACAATGAATCCGTGTTCAGTTGAGCTGTTCATATCCCCGAAGTAACTTTTCCCATATTAATAAATCCAGTTTATTTTCATGGATATCGTTTATTTATTTTTATTCATACATCCATGGTATTAATATATATATACGAATAAAAATAAATAAAACATTTGGTAACAAGCGGCCCACCGCATAAAACACAATTTGCCACCATCCACAAGCATCATCCACATCCAGGTGAGGATTTCCATAAATTTTCCGCGAACTTTTGTCACCGCGGTATTTCGGCAAAATTACATATAAAACCGTAACCGGAATAAATTTTCGCACACAAAACTTTTCTGTATTGTTTCACTCTGAAACAAAAAGACTGCGACCGTAAACATGGCGAATCCACGTCACCTCTTTCAGCTCTCAGCCATTCCGGAGATAAATCCCGTGGACCTAAACTACCTGGTGCCAACAATGGATGCCGGGAGCGCGACGGCGGTATTACTGTTATCAGATTTAGAGATTCAAATCTCTTATTCGGAATTTCTTCAAAGATTCAATTCGATCTAAATATACCTATATAAATTCATGATTTTTTTTTAAATGAAATAATTTGGTTTACACGTCGTGGCAACTGAAAGAAAATCCATTCGATTCGAATTTTATGGGGAAAAGTACCGAATCAACACGATCAATAATGCATTCATTGCATGCTGAATTCGATTTACGGTGAAAGTTAACAGTAAACACCTCCAAGTTTTGTTAGATAGTTCTGAAAAAAAAAACACGTATTATTATTTTAATCAATCGATAAAATCGTCTCGGTGTATATTCGACTATGCAAAAATTCCTAGAATATTTTTCGATACGTGTGCGTGTGTGAATATAAGTCACAAAAAATCTAAATGCCTAAAATTGCCGGAAGGATACGGGGTTTAAGGGAAAAGAGAGTAACATGTCCCTTTGACAGACATGTACTTACCATATTTTCTTAAGAAATGTAAAAATATGGAAATTCCACTTTACCATGCGCCATAGTCGTAGTATACACATAACTAGGTACGTGTGCGTTTGGTATATACTCATATCTAAGATCCCTATTTTATAAAAAGAAGTACTAAACGAGGTTAAATAACGATGATTATAATAATATTTCATTAGTATAACATATCTTATATATATTGGTTAATGACGAAAGCATCTGTTTTAATTAATCATTATTAATCCAGACAGGCGTAGCTCGAGAACACGTTTCTAGGCTATACGACATGCGGATTTGCATGTGATGCTCATTGTGTTGATGCAGGTGCAGCATCCAGATTGAGTGTAGAACATTGCATCCTGTTCGTATCCATTGGATTTGGGATGAAAGCCTGTTTGACGCTTTAACGATCTACCATATCTTCCATTACAATATTTCTCTTATTATAAATATTATTAAATATCAAATTATTTTCGATCATAAAAAAATGACCCATTGTGTTTTTTCATATTAATAATTGATTAATTGATGAACGACGATATATCGTATTTTATTTTATATTAAAGTAAACATCACAGCTGCTGGAGGGTTAAAAATATACCAATATTTCGTATAAATGCGGATGAAAATGAAGGATTCAAGTGGAATATGAAAATTTCAACCACTTTAACTGCATATTCAAACATTTTACTGAATAATATTTTCCGGATGATCTAAATATGGCATCGACTTCAACAATACCGAGGCTAGCGAGCATTTTCATATTCCAATCAATAATAGCTTAGTAATGGATAGTTAATTACCCATTTATCTTTTTTTCCAATAGGAAAAAATAAATTTGATATCGAATATATGTATATGGTTTAATATTTCGCGGGTTCTATTTCAGGGCAATTGTCACAATGCTTTTTTTTGTTATATTGGTACTCTTCTTACTGTACTTAGACAATGGTATCCATATAGGATAAAAACTGTCTAAAACAATAATTCCCAAAGGGGTTTATATGGACGACCACGGATCGATTTTGACTTTTTTATAAGGAGAAATAAATGGGAGTCCAAGTGATCGGATCCCATTTTGGCCGGATTAAGTAGAAACCAAGAACTTTTAAAAAGGGTTATCAGCAGTTCTGGTCTCAGAAAGATTTTCTCTTGCTTAATCCTGGATTCTGATTGTACTATTGTAAGAAAGTTTTTATAGCTTTTCCATTTTCATACCTCTTGAAAAGGGTTTTAGCGCGATTTCTACTCATTGAACGTGGATATTCAAGACAATACCTCACTAATTTGAATCCAAATTATTGAACTACTGTTATTGGAGTGGCAGATTCATCCCTCTATTAATTGATATACTTCTTTTATCTAAAAAAAATACTAGGTTCTGGTTTGAGTCGTTTTAAATCCAAACGTATACTTACATTTATTGTCATTAAAGTTTCTTACTCGTTTTTCTTCTTTTACAATTGTCTACTCTATAAAAACCTCATCAGAGTGAAGCATTGTGTCAGCTCAAATTTTGAAAAAAATCATTATTTGGCAAGCAGAGGGGGTCTACGAACAATAAAAATACGGCAAGGGGTTTACGGGACAAATAAGTCTCGATACATATGTTCTAAACAAGGGCTTCTTACCCCTAAAATATAATATTCTCTAGCACCTTTTAAAGCAATTTAAAGAACAACCACGTCAGGAGTGGAATGGGTATTAGCTCCTCCCTATAAAATATGGCAATTAAGAATCAAACGGCAGAGAGGATCGCAGCTTAACCCTGAGCTGAAGCTACCAGCTCAGGGTGAAGGACATGGACACTGTTTAAAAATCTTGTGTAAGCGGAAGTGCTAACAGGAGCCTTGTTCGTGAGTTGAAAACTCTCAAATACTAGAGGATCGCAGTTATACCCTGACCTGAAACTATCCTGGACTCTGTCTAAGAGTATTGTGCTGACTAAAGTCCCGACTGGAGCCCAGCTCGTCGGCAACACATTCTTTATGGTGAAGAATCCGGTTCATCAAAGTTGTAAACCACTGAACTCGCTAAGTCAGCAATTCTGCACATCATCGTCCTTCCGCCTCCGAAGACCATCTTCATCGTGAGACGGCATCTTCCCTTTAATATATCGAACATCTTCAGCTTCAGTCAACATAGTATCCTTGCCACACGCTGATTATCCCTTGGGAATATCGATGTCAGCAGCCATTGGATCGCCGCCTACGTCACCGTAAAGAACTGGTCGATTCAAACCCCTACGGTTATTTAATTAAATTTTAATAATAAAAAATATGCAACATGAAAATAAGAACATATTACAAAAATTGGCATTTCTATAAATCTTTATAGAAATGCCAATTTTTATAGTATAGTATATCGTGTGCATTCCAACGATTTCTGGACTTTGTTTTGATTGACAAAATAGGCACTAAATCATCACAAATGGGATGAGGACAGTTTGGGCTCAGATGAACCTTTTCATTAAACTTTGGGAACATATTTATTCCCGAACACTAATATTGTTTTTAAGTATGCTTTCAAACTGCATTTCAAAAACACGTGTTGTGCGCAGTTCTAAAAAATCTTCCTTCAGTCCTTCATCATCCGACATATCATCCAAATTGAGAGAGTGAGGGGTTTTAATCCATTTTCCGAAGTTTTCCATTCTTCTCTTTAAAAAAAAACACATCAAATGACTTGATAATCCACAAGAACCTTACTGTTACAACTGTTTCTTCGAAATATTATCTCACACCCCTATAATGCTACCTTATACCCCAAGGGGAAACTTAGAACCTAAGAACCCTTTTCTAAAATGTTTCATATATTTTATTGATTTATACGAAGTGAAAGTAAAACCTGTTTATTGATTATATCTATTAAATACTTTCGTTTTAACATCTCTATAGTAATTGCAACAGCTTAACTTAACAGATTCTTCATCATAGCATGCGCTCCCATAAAATGTATCAAAGATTAAGCCGGATCTATTTACTAGGTCGTATGTGTCACGCAAAAGTTCATCCTGGGACGCCCAGGGCCCTACACGTATCGACAAAAAGTGTCTTTCATTTCCGATCACGTCCGGGACGATTATAGTTTTAGCTGGCAGAGTTGCCGTAATTGAATGCCGTATACGTTTCAATCGGCTCTTGGCCAGCGTCCCATTGGCCATTAGTGGGTCGGGGTCCCGGGGGCGGCCGCTCGTAATGTGGCCCCCGTCCCCGTCCGGGACTGCCATTACACGCCGGCCTGGACCCTGGCAGGGCTCCAGCAGTACCTGCGGCCTGCACCAGACTCCGACAATAATAATTGTCGCACCGAGACGCTTTATTTACAGCGGACTAATGGCCGCCATTGTCTTCACGTCGTGCTTCAACCATATCTGCACGCCACATCGCAATAACTCAACGCAGGGCGCATTGTTTGGTCGGTTACACTCTGCACGCTGATGATTTATTTATTCTGTTTGTGTTGCAGCGTGCACCAAATTGAGTTTGTTTTAACCACCCAGCACATTCCCTGTTTTCGTAAACACTCATCTAAAATGTACATAACACTCAAGTTTAAAAAGATCACTTGAAAAGGGAATTTGCCAAGCCGTTCTTATAAATAATCATTTTTAACCGATCCGTCAAGACGGCTCGAAACCAATAGTGTTGTTCGAAGGGATTTTTTATAATAGAAAATAGACCCCAAACATTTCAAGTCATATTATAGTTCAGGGATTCCCAACGTGTGAGCCATAAGTCATAAGGGCGCTGCGAAATTTTCCATTAAACAATTCGGCAAAATTGTTGGAATTCCCAATTCTCGCAAGTTTTGCGCCATCTTTTGCACTCGCTTTTCTCAAGAAGATCAAAAATTTTTAAAAAAATCTGATGTATTAAGGGAGCCGAGGAAAATCTGATGTATTTAAGGGAGCCGTAAACCGAAAAAGATTGGGAACCTCTGTTATAGATTATTCTTCTAATCGGTATGACGCGTAAATGATACACACACAGGGATGTCCCGTCGCTGGTAGATCGACTGCCATATTCTCGCGGCACGTGTCACTAATATACGTTTCAGTTGGATTTGGCAGATCGTACTGGATGCGAGCGAGAAAAAACATCGCGCCCATGGCAACAGTACTGAATATTTTTGTATTTTAATTTTTTTTCCGCAATTGTGGACAATCAAAGTCAATGATTATTTATAATATATATTCTTTAGAGCTTTTTTTAGACAAATACACCAACTTTGTGATATGTAAGATTTAAATTTAAAGAATTATTAGAGAAAAATCTAAAAGATGGGGGTCCCATCTGCTGGAGTGTCTCTAATGATGTCAATACTTAGTTACTAGTCTTCCAAATCCCGTTTTCCTAGAATCTTGGTCCGAATATCGAAACACATGGCCGAAAAATATGTTTTCGTCGCATTATTTGTTCCTTCCTTGTTCATCTATGATGACATCTATCATTTCTGATCTCATTCTTAGGGCTTGAATTAGTTCATGACTGCAAACATGTTGTTCTCACCAAGGTAGAATGGAATAATAAATAATTGATTTACGTACTTTTTTGGCGATTTTTCCACTCTGGATAATTTTGGTCGAATCTACGTTCTACTCTCAAAAAAATACATTTGTAAAATGAATAAGAAACATCTATGGGGTTTGATCTGATATCCTATTCAAAAAAAGATATTTTATTTATAAATAAATAGAATAAAAACGTGGTTCAATTGTTTTGCTAAAAAAAGCTTTTGGGCCAATACGTCTGGCCCACGGAGTAGAAAAGGTTAGAGTGGGATTAAGTTCTTCCACGATCACCCTCCAACACAGCTTGTCCATAGTGAGTCATTGGTTTTAGCCATGGCTCATTCAGGACCAGTCTACATACATGAATCCAACTTTCTTTCTGTGGATTCCTCGTTCACTTCTACCATGGACTTCACATAATCAGATCCATAATCTCTGAGATCTACCGAATTTAAGAGCTAAAATATTTTGAAATATATCAGTATTAGTTTTAATTCTCTAGGTCACATACATTTGTCTCGTTGGAAGATCTACCGCAAAACCCTTCAGTAAAAAAACCCCTTTAGAGATAAAGAATTTTGTATTTTCCTTTTGCATGAATACCCACATCTCACAGCAAATGTTAGTACCTGTCTTCTGATAATCTTTCATATCTAAATCTTGGAATGATTAATTTATATAAAAAAAATCTTATTGCAAATAATATTTTTATTTATATAATATTCTTTGACTGTAATGCTTGTTCTAATAATCTAAAGTCTTCTTTTATCATTGGTCAATGCTAGTTTTAAATTAAATTTCGTGTCGTCAAAGCCATAAAATATCCTTGGGGGATTTTTCTGACCCCACTCCGTCGTCTTCCGTGTATTGCATTGGTAGTTTCTGCCTCCCTTATACGCTCCGAGTGAATTGGTGCAATCCTCTTATTCCCTGGCGATACCCAAATCGCTTCCAACTTCGCGGAGGTATAATTGAATTTTACGAAAAAAAATAATAATACCGTACCGTACTATACAATTTAACCTTTTAAGTGAAATTATGTCGAGTAGAAACACTGCTCTAATCAGAGCCGTTAGATTTGATTAGTCTCACGAATGAAATCACCCATTTCCGCTTTGCATAGAATTGCCAATTTTGTTACGTAGTCGTAAAAGCTTATTTTAATTTTCTTTAAATATCATTAATCACCTCAATTATAAAGGTCACGCAATGTATAATATTGTGTCATTTCTGTTTTTATTTAACAGGAGACATTAAATATTTATTTTTATGACTTCAGCAATTACTCCGAAAAAAGTATATTCGTATAAACTTTTTGACTTGAATTCGTGCCGAATAAATTAATATGCCGTCACGATAACGTCACTTTAATTTTAATTAAATCCTGTTTTTGAGATATAGATAAAAATGTAAAGTATGGATCGTGTCGAGGATTAGGGATAACCCTTTAGTTTCTAATTGTCTTGGGAACGGTCGGGATCATGACTATGAAATCCTATAGCATTAGGGTAATCCGCGTCGGTCATAGGGTTGGATTATAAAGCGATCTTGGTGCGTGAGTTATACACTCTCAAAAGTTATCTTAATTTTAAAATATATATATATGTGAAGTAATAGCGCTAGTTTTGATCCCTGTTTGTATTCTCTCGTGTGTTCGTCTGTTTGTAGATTTCTCTGAATCCCTTTCGCATCGTCTATCCGCTCGATCGACGCTCTATTGGTATTGCCCAATTTATAAAATCAAAAGAGGTGAATAGTCGATTAGGATACAGGCTCAAACTGCTTCCTCTACGTGACGTGAATTATTTACGGTTTTTTTATTTTCATCCGTCTTGGAAATATTCTCATCTCTAGGGAATAATACGAAAAACAATGAAAATATTCTTCTCCATACTATTTTTTAATAATTATTTCGATATAGCAAAATATCTTATGTATATATACGACGTTGCTGAAAAAAGCTGAATATTCGTTCTTCAGAAAAATCAATATTAATTATCTTCTCAGTATGATGTATAGCTTCTTAATCAACGGTGTCTCCCGATGGCGTATATTTATTATAAAATAGACCCCACACATTTCAAGTCAAGATATTGATGATTATTTATTTTGTTCGCAACTACGGACAATAATATTGATAATTTATATTAAAAATGTTATTCGAGAAAAATAAAAAAACTTGGGGTTCTATATATACCCCATCGGCACGGCTAGGTTAAATAATTCTGTCGTTATCTTTTCAATATTGTCCGTTTTTTTTTATTTTCATATAAATAAAATCATAGGGATATAGTGGAAATCATGTCCACCGAATACGGAGGCTATACCCTTTACATTTCCCATTTTTTTTTCATTATTCTGTTAGATATGTTTTTATTCGTAACGTATTAAATTAAGATTCTTCATAATAATCAATTTCTGTGAATGCATAGATTCAAATTATATATTAAAAACCTAAAAAATATAATCTTCTAGCTAGAATCCTTTAAAATTTATTTTTTAATAAATAAAATGCACACGTTTTCTGTACGACGCTCCAATATCGATTCGGCCAAGATGTTGAGAGGCAGCTGGTGCCGGAAGTACGTGAGCGTTTGCGGCTATCAGTCTTGAATAATGCAGGTGACGTTAATTGTTTCCTGGACCCGTACTCCATCTATCAGCCGGGATCAACCTTTATCAATCCTCACGCACCTGTCCTCGGCTAGGATCATCCCTGATGGTGTTGTGTACCGTCCCGCCTTTTGTGAACCCCGTCGATGGAGATCTTATCTTATGTCATCGCGAATCTGGGTCAGAATATTATGTATTTCAGTGACATATTTCAGCGCAATCGGGTAATATTAGTTGAGCTGGCTGCAGGGATTTGCAGGGTTCACTGCAAATTCCAAAGTTTCGAATGGACGCCGATCCCATCAAAATGCAAATTAACTGCGATAGTTTTCCCCCTATGATATTTTATATAAAGTTTAAGTAAATGAACCTATACAAACAAACCTGTGGTTTATACTATTTTCGTATATATATATATTTTTATATATATATTTTTATCTTGTGTGCAAATCCAGATATATTACCATCGGCCGTCGACTCAATTGCTAATTCGAGACTGATTGGAGCGTTTACCGCCATTATCTGACCAATTTGGATCAATTTTCTCAAACAAACATCATTAACTATGTATGATGTAATTCGATTCGTCCCGGAACTGGGTGACGACTACAAAATTCAACGGGGTGGCGCCGACCACTCCCGAGGGTTGCACTGTCGGTTAACCACTGCCATACCCAATTGCTCCAAAGCCCAATTGATGAAGTATGGCCATTCATCTGGGACAGGGGTGCGCAAATTGTGTCGGCGAGCCGGCTCCTGCCACATCTCACCCAGACTAACCCAATAAAATACCCCGGTGGCGTTTCGGCGCTGGGGATTGCAATAAAGAAGAGTCAGTCCTGACGTGGACATATTGTGTGGTGTAATCTTGTAAATCATTTAAATAAGCGTGTACACATATTTATATCTAAGTAACCGACTATCTAATATAAACTACTTTATCTGACAGTTATAAAAATACTTATTGCCCCATCATATATTTTTTCGTCGTAAAGCGTCGTGAAGCGATTACATATTATTATATTTTTTTCATAAGATATTAATCCACTTTCCCTCATGTCTGAGGAACGTGACCATGTGCATGATCCCCTTATGGTGGACCATGGACATGGTTTTCATTTTCAATATATAGTGCAGTGGGTTTCCCGTTGCCTTCTGCACCGCAGTGATTTTTTATACTGAAGAGCGCTGCTGCGCGCTTCCCAGCTTATATTAGGTAAAGCGGAAAGAAAAGGCTTTTTTTTCTATTGCGACAAAAAGTTTATTTAAATAAAAACTGCACAATATTATTCCATCAATTATTTTGTGTTGTTATCTATGATTTTCATCCACAGAATTGTCAGTTTTATAGTATTTTTTTTTTTATTATCCAATTCAATGTTCCATCGAATTAAAAGGTGATTGACAGAAGACGCAACATCTTAGCATGGCTCTCTTATTATGACGTGCGTAACTCATTATCATTCTGGAAAATTCTTCTTTGATCATTTTCTATAACTAATAGCTTTTTTAAGCAGTACCTCATTAAATCTTACTAATTTGACATAATATACCTCTCCTGTAACTGCCAAACAAGATAATTCATAGAGAATTATTCCCTAAACACCCCATCAAACATAAAAAAAACCTTTTTCAGTCAATGATGGTCCAATGGTAAACACAGGTACTTTATTCGATTGTAGTCATTGTTTTTCTTTTTGGATTATTTTAGATGACTCTTTATGATCCGCTGTAACATGAGAAACAGGTCGGTTTCACATCTAGACAGTAATGGTAAAAATATGGTTATTCGTAGTTCTAAGGCCATTGGAGAAAATTTGCTGTTACTGTTGACCGTGGACAATTCTTTGATTCCACTAATGCGTTTAAAGTGTCATCATCGATTTTAAGCGGTTTTTAATGGTTTTAATTCATCCTTTTACCCCTTTTCACCGCTTTTAAACCATAAACCATATATCAAGGATTCAAGATGTTCTGCCTCTATGAATATCGCAGATAAAAAACCATAAAATACTGCAAATGTTCCTCTTCAATATCCAGCCGTTGCATTTTTTACTAAGACGAAGAAAAACAGACCTTAAACCTTCCAAACCAGTTAGTAAACCTTATGTCAAAACAGAAGGGTTACTAACAGAATTTCAAGGATACCAAGAACCAGTAACCTGTTCAACTCAACAAAAATATGTAATTTCTTTCCGATTTTCCTAATATTAATATATACAGTCTCTTTCTTATGTCTGAAAGTAATGACACATTTTTTTGATTTTCCCTCCTTGAACGGTTTTGAGTTATTTGACGCGCACACGGCCACATCCCTCCCTTGCACATGCGCGATGTTTTTTCTCGCTCGCATCCGGTACGGAGCGAATAGAAACCCATATTTTTGTATTTTTTTTTACGCGATTGCGGACATTAAAGGTCATTGAAAATTAATAATATTTATTCTTTAGACTTTTTTAGACTAATACTGGAAGTTTGTGGGATGTAGGATTTATATTAAAAACTTGGGGTCCCAATGATTTCCCGCCGCAGACTGAGGATACGCCGTCGACTACTATGGCCGCAGAATTCTCTCTCGCACTTGGAACATCATACCGGATGCGAACAAGAAAAAACATTCCTTTTGTCTTTTCATCGCGTTTCCAAAGAAACATAAAATTTACATTGAGTATTTTGTGGATAGTCTTTCATTCATACTTTCATCATTAAGTCTAACTTTTGGAGGGTCCCTTGCTGTCTATAGAATTCAAGGCACACCGCGAAGGCGTAACACCTTCGTTCGTCTGACGTTTTAATAAAGCAAACAAAGAAAATCAGTCGTAGGGGACGTTTTTTGATAGTAGTTTTTCTTATTTTGTTTCAAACAATCATATTTATATATTTTTAAAAAGCTCTATTGTTTATGATCAACTTTTTAAATAAATGTATATTGAAAACAGTTAATAATTTCGTCTTAGACTAGAAGATAAATAAAAAGGTTTTAAAATTAAAGCGTTTATCGGCTACTAAAAAATGAAAGATTCAGTCCTTCTTGAACTAATACAGTGGATATAAAAAATATATCTACGCTGAAGGTATAGTGAGGATTTTCTCGAGAATTAAGAATATTCTCAATGCAAAATCAATTTATGAGCTTTGAAAATATTCGAAAGGAACTGTAATATATATGTATATTATATTTGTACGTACCTTATTAAGGGTCGTTTCAACTTTTTTTTTGTTCAATCTGGATCAATAGCCCAAATTTAAAATTTTCGCCGGAGACTTTTTTCTGGACAAAGGCTTACTTTTTTTTTATCGGAAATTTCTTTATTTTTTTCGGCCATTTCACCTTTGACGCTAATAAAAACGTCGTTAAGCTCTTTGCCAACTCAAAAATTGCGTATTCGTTTAACAACTCGTGAATAACTTCTGGAAATTATTAAAAACAAATCAGGCCGCATAATTCGATAGGTCTCCGCATCGCTATCGGATACAAGAAAATGGAGTACGGGCTTTGGAAAAGTGGAGGCGAATAAAAAAAAATCCGAAAGCAATTTTCACAACAGTCGATTTAATTAACCAATTTATTTTCAATTCAGCGGTGTTCGTTCCGTTTCGAGTACGCGTCGAATGTGTTTTTCTGTTTCGATACAATGCTGAATTTTTGTATTGTCCCGATTGAAATACGACGATGATCATTTTTGTATCGCTAAACAGATTTTATATCTAATTTTAGTTGGCGCTATATAATACACTCGTGTATGACTATGTGAATATTAAAATTTTGCCCGTGTTTCCAATCGTCCTAATCCATATTTATGACTTTATATGAGAGTATTATAGGATTTAAAATTACCTTCATAGTTAGAGCGATTTAAACGGATTAGCCAGGTTGAGTAATCCCATTAAATATTTAAAATTAAATTTAATCATCAATTGATAAAAGTTAAAGAGCCACGATAGAAATATGTAGTATTTTATTATTTCTTTCGAGTTGTTGAAAGGAGTGATGATATGAAAAATGCGATATTGTCTCCAGTGCAAATGTCCGATTGCTCGTCGCTAGTGAATTGATTAAGTGAACATCGGCAAATCGGCGGGGAGGGGGAAGAAGAAAAGGAAAAATAAGAAGAGGGCATAGGAAGGAAGCGAGGAAGTGTAGAAACACAAAGGCCGGGGCGAGGAAAGCGGGTAACAAAGTTAGCAACAATAAATTCGTTGCTGGCAATACTTAAAAACAAGAACAGACTTATATTCGACGACCGGGTCGACATCAATCACTGTAATGTAAAAGTTTGGGATTTATGTCCGTGGAAATGTTTACGCGTTCGATGTCCTCGGGCTCTCTTTAATTTTGTCCACATGTCTCGAGTTTTGGTCACTTTTGGGTTCGGCCATGTGTAGCTGCAAACTTTCAGCGTGTAGTTGAATTTTATTTAAATTTGTAGCGAGTATTTCAGCAATGAAAAACGATGAAAAAGAGAAATGAAAACCGCAGCAGGCAACGGATATTGTTCCTCGTCGTATACAACTAAAATACATAGCTAAATCTTACTTAATTCCATCAACCGACATAGTTTAATTAAAGATTATCATAATAATGCATATATTAGAATGACCCAAATGTAATGTCGTATTTTTTTAATAAAACTAAAAATCATATTTCTTATTATTTATTAAACTCAACTATACAAAATAATTACCAATATTTTCTACGACCTTTTGCCATCTATTAGGTAAATCTAAAATGCCTTTCTTATAAAACTCTTCAAGTTTAGAATCAAAATAGTCTGAAAAGGCTATTTTGATTCTAAACTTCATCTTTTAATTTAAAAAAAAATCTATTAAATAATGCTTCAATAAGCGAAAAAGCTGATAATCAGATGGAGCCAGGTCTGGAGAATAAGCTGGATGCAATAAATCTCTCAAACCTAATGTTGCGACTATTTTTTGTCCTTCAGTGACTCACAGATACCGCGCCTCATGTGTTTGTTTCTCTCAGTCTTAAATCTTTTCCATTTTTTTCAGGTATCTTTAAGTTCACGACCATGAAGTACCGGCTTGGCTCGATAATTCTTCGATACTAAGAAACGAAAACGTCTACTTTAGGCTCATTTTTCAAATCAATATTGCCTGATTTAAATTTTTTGAACCATCTTTGACATTTCCTGATGTTTAATGCGTTTCTATAAACATCGCAAATATTTTTGTTGCCTCTGTTGCGTTTTTTTATCGTGAAACTGAAACAGTATACAGCTACGCAAATTTTTTTTCGAAGGACACGCCTCGGTCAATATTAAAGGGACACGTAAAAAAAAGACACCCCAAATATTTAAACACGTCTTTCTCAGTCAAAGGACTGAAGAAAACTAATCCGAAACTATGGTTTCCGAAAAAGCGACATTACATTTCGGTCCATCTAATATAACTCTAAATGTTATTTATAGCTATAAATTCAAAATGGCCGCAAAACAAATAAATAATATTTAGTTTTATTATTTTTTTAAGTAAATCCTTGGAATATCTCAAAGTTTTGCAGCTGTGTCGATTTCTGCCTTATCTCTTCATACTAGACCTTTTTTCGATGCTTAAAGTGATTTGGGAAATTGCGCTTTTCCTGTTGACTTTTGTTATCATAATGGGCCATACATTTTCGATAGGGTTTAAAAGCTAAAGTCAGTTTGAGAACTAAAACCTGGCTATGTTAAATATCAAGTTTTTCTATTAAATCTGCGACCATTGAAAATAAGAAAGTGAAATGTTAGATATTTTTTCACTTAACTTAAGTAAATGGTTAAACAAAAAAAAACTTTGACCGTTTTAGACCGATGGGGTAGTGCAGAATCGTCCTGGAAGATGTATTCGTTTATATTAATAAGATATGGGTTGTTCTATGGATAGAACAAAGGCTCTCATTAAAGATTATTTTATAAACTTCTGCACTGACGATTCTATCGACGAGCACTAAATCTCCAAATTCATAGTAAAAAAAGCACCCTTAAACCATTTTTCCTGTTGGATGCTTCAAAGTTGGCCTAATGCATTTTTCTTTCTTTTTTTTCTTACATGCCGTATGCCATCCGAGACAATGAAGTTTAATTTTCTTACATCCCAGAAGATAATTTTCCTACAGACCTCTCTAGACCAGGTCTGATAAACTATTATCTACTAGCATGCATTTGTTTCAGGAGAAGTGGTATTTTAGCCGGTGATCTTGCCATAAAAGCATCATCCCTGACCCTTCTCCGTACCGTTTCGACATTGTCTTATGTTCATCTACCTCCAATGAACTCTGTTCTTATATCCACTGTAGTTTTAAATCAGTTGGTTGATCAAAACCTTATTAAAAGACGATATTCTGGAGCGGTTGTCTTATCTATTGGTTCCTGTTCCTTTTATGTTCCTTTTATACACTCTACAGACACAGTTTTTTGGAATTTCCTGATAAACTGTGTCACTATAGACTGACTAAACCCCATCAATGTTGCAATTTCGCGGATATTTACCTTTATAATATATTAGGTCGCAATTTTCCATTTGTCACGCGAGTTCATTTTCTTCATATTAAATGTTCTCTTTTATTTTTAATAATTTAACTTATGGTAAAGTAGTGAATTAAAATTGTAATTTATATAAAAAATATCACACCCCCTCCCTCTGATCACGAATTTTACTTGAAAACTAAGAAATTCATCTATTTTTGACCTGGATTTCAATGACCGTTACTGTAGCTATAAATTCAAAATGACCGCAAAACAAATGAATAATATTTTTTTAATTAAACTACATATCTATTCGAATCGAAATCACGATTATATTAAGAGCAGACATTTTATTATTTATTCATTTATTTTGCATACTGAAATAGAATGTTAATGTATATTCAGCCGTTATTTAACAGACAAAGTTATTTAACAGATAATTACTGTGAAATTTTACGTTAAAGACCCGGACCATTTCCATATAAAATTCAAATACCAAGTCAGTCGTACCCCAGGGATCCGTAAATTCTTCCTGCATTTACTGAAAATCCGGTCCGAAAGGACGAAATCCTTATAAATTTTATATGCTCAGGATACTCCTTATTATCTGATTCGTGCAGACTCCCTCTTTGAATGCGAAAACAAACCTCGCGAATACTTTCACATCTTCCTACGCCAAACATCAAATGGCAAGATGCACTGTTTTAAAAAAAAAAATGTCTTATCTGTAAATTTATCCGCGTACACTTATGCTTGATTCGGATGCTTTCAGCGGACCGAAATTAATTCCATTAGTGTTATTTGAAATATTAAGAAGTTAAATATTATATTTCACTAACTAAATTCCCGTTTATCTTTGCTCCGTGTAATTTCGTTGTAATTAAAAACAAACAACGCGTAAATATTTTACGGTTTGGTGCTTTTAAAACATTAAGGCCTTTGTCCCGCGCCTTTCCAATGGATTGTATGGGAATTATTGGTAAACCTGTACACGTGTACAAACACGAGGGCGGAATCGCAAACAAAGAATTGATCGAACTGGAAAGATTGGGGCAGATCTTTGGGCACTGGTGAACCTACATGGGACAATGGTGCCGATGGCTGTAAGGCGAGCGCCATTTTATAAACGATACGTTCAATAGAGCCGTGTCGTTGTGTGTGTATACGTGTATGTGTGTTGGCGGTTTCGCGTATTAGATAAACTTTGACATTTCCGGTTTAGCTGATTTATCCGGACATGAGTAATGTGGGGATACGAGGATATTATTTCAGAAACTCATTAAGTGCCAATTAACAGTATTACATAATATATATTGGAAGGGCGACGAAAATCGCTAATATTCAGACAAAAAAGAGACGCCAAGCTTAAATATTATTTTTTAGAAAGTTTATTCTACTGTTGAATCGACCGTTACAAATAAAATTGTTACTAATTAACTGGAATGCCATCTAATATATTGTTAAATAAATAAATTAAATTAAAATAATCAAATAACTACAGTGAACCCTTCTATAGCGCCGAAGTAGAAACCACCATAAAGAAATCCGTCTTATAGAAGACTGTCCAGGCTTGGGTGTCATGACACTATTTGATTTTAATATTATTTCAGTTAGTCTGAAATTTATATTATTTGTTTATAATTATTTATTCAACAAAGGATTGATGGCATTAAGTTAATTAATTCCAACATGCACAAATACTTACATAAATATATATAAAAAAAAATACGTAACATGCGGAGGTAATAGGTCTCTTCCACTTACGGTCAGTGTCATAAAGAATTCCCTAAGTACATAGTTTTTGTCGAAAGGGTGACCTATCCGAGCACTAACTTAGTTCAGTGGCAGTTAACTTACATTATCGTATTAATATGTAAGTTACTTACAAGACGTATCACTGGTTAATTATATAGGTACACACTTAGTTAGTATCAGTAGTATGACTTTTTATAAACAGTCAATCCTCCTAGAGCGCCGAGATAGGGACCACGCAATAGGAACTCGCCCTGTAGAAGGATATGCATCCATACAAAGTTTGGGGTTACGTTTTTTAAATTCTATTTTGTAAATTAAATTAATTTAAATTAAAACAAAAAAATGTAGTTCTATTTTTAGCTTGTTCACGCGCGCATGTTATATTTTAATGTCAACCAAAGTGCATTGACTTTATTTCGTGTGGCAATGTATTACATATTTACGAAATATGTAGTTTGACATTGATTATTTTGTGTTTTGTAAAAAGGGCGATTGGGAAGTAAGCACTATAGCAGGGATTGTCGCATACGTTGCTCTATAGCAGGAAGCGCTATAGGAGGGTTGACTGTATACCAAAAAAGTATCTTCTTTTATTTTAAATAAATATATTGTTGTTAAAGTATTTACGATTTATCTTCAATAAAAATACTCTTTTCTATTTCTTCTTTATCTTTTCATGGGGTTGATTTTTATTCCACCGAACGCTTTCAAAGGATTCTATCATTTGCTGTGATCGTATTCACAAGTTATCTATATCCTGTATGGTGGCATCTTTTTGCCTTTTCCGAGGTCTTCCTCCATCATGTGCAGAAACTGTCATTAGCAGAATCTGCTTCATCACTTATCTTTCGCTTCTCTTGTATATCCTATATCAGCCGATTCCACCCTCTTGGATTGGTGTCATCTTCAAACTTCCTCGTGTTTGTTTTGAAGATTGTCCTTCAGTGTAACATCAGCTATCTATCTGAGCATTCTCATATCTTAAGAATTAAAATGTAGCTCGTAAAGATGTCACAACGTTAAAACATAGTGAAGATGTTATGTCTTTATTCTATTTAATTCTCCATATCCTCATCGCTAAACGCTAACCCATGCAGAATTTCATTTATAACTAATTATTCTTCACATCTCCATATACAATTGAATAGAATACAATCTGTTTTCCCATTAAATTTTTTTCGAAGCAAACGTTTTCTGTGATTTATCGATGATTTAATAGCAATTTAGTGCACTTTCCAAAATTCTTTTTGTAAAGAATCAGTTCTGTGCCATCTATTGTATCTAAGCACAATTGCAAAATACTGTATGCAGTTTTTTTAAGTTTAAATTTAATTTTTGGTTCAGGGTTATAAATGATAGAAGTGATCGGCGATTGAAAACTTTTTCTGAACTTAAAAGAAAACATCATTTATTACTTAAAAAACTTTAAATGATATTTTTTTTGGTTAGATAATCGTTGCATAATTGTCTGAAACAGTATGAATAAAGAACTATAGAAATACCGAAAAAGGGCCCTGAACGTTCGAAGTCAGAAACTTTCGATGTACGAGTCACCTCTAATAAAAATCTTCTGTTATATTAATTTTAAAAACACAGTGAATGATTAATATCTTGTCACGTAAAATAATATTTTCCGATATACGAAACCCTTTTATTAATAAAATAATCCCAGGCGTAATCACGACTCATCTGTGATTTTTACACATGAACAACGATTCCCGTAATTCGTTTCCCCCTCTCTCCCAGATGAATTGTGTCATAAATCAGCATAGGACCTCTACTGTAATTAACGTATCATTCCATTCTGATTATTGCTTTTGCGGTCATAATTTATGAGCAAAGGCTACGCAAATCTGGAAGTGGGTTGATAATTCCACATTTGCGTGTTTGCCAACCCGATACGTATGTGTAGGTGTGTTTTTTTTTATTTTCTGTTTTCCCCTCCTCCTGGAAAAAGTTCGGCTATTACGTGACATGTCTGTACGAATAAAATTATACGAAAATAATTATCGGTTTTATTCGATATACGTGAGTGGTTCCGTAAGTTTTGGCGGACGAAAAATATGTTTACCCCGGTAATCTGCGAGGGTCACTCGAAAAGTTTTCACAATCGTCGTTAATTCCATCAAAATTGGACCTGTCAGATTTCCTAGCCCAAAGCTTGACCGCAGAAACTTGCGCCGAATATACTGCGACAGGTTCAAGTGACAACTAAGACGTTACAAAATAGTTTTATTTAATTCATCAACATTTAACCATCACTGAATGTGTATATAAGGTATACACGAACGACCACTGCAGTTGCAGTAAACCATTGGAAATAAATGCAGGCAACAAAAGTATTGTGTTAAAGCTCAAGAAATTTTCCATGAAAAGTTTTGAACTATGAGTGGCATTCTAGAGTTTCCTGTTAAAAATTTTCTTTAATCTAAAGAAAATTCAACGACTCTCATGCATGTAACTTTGTTTCATGCAATACCGATCGTAACCAAACGTCGTAAAATACTTCAAATAATCAAAACACTTATTATCCAAGCATCTAATTTGATTCAGAATACTCGTTCGATTTATTTTAAATAAATTAAATGCTAATATATCTTTTAGCTATTATAAAGAATAATTATTTTTTTGTTTTTCCTCCTCCAGCTGCATACTGCAGTCCGTTCGCGTGCGACACGTGACCATCTCTGATATGCACCAAAGCTTGACCCTGCATCGTTTTATTTGGAATAATGGAATTACTACGTGCATTAATTCTTTTAGCAATAAAATATAACTGTATTATGTTTAATGGCTGAAATTCCACGATTTAATTGAGACGTAACGAAACCAATTTGCATACGAAATTGCAAAGAACCGCTTTTCCAGGTCAAATTATTTTCATGCATGGAAATTTTTCTCGGTTTCTTCGGCTTACGTATGTGACGGCCGCTGATTATTTTCTCTCGGGATGTCTTATAGAAATAATATTTCGATCTAGGTCGCACTCTATCTCGTAAAAGCCGAATAAAATACAGGATACGAGGCTTAATAATAAAAAAACGACGTAGAATATTCCTTTTTCTCAAAAAATCTTTATTTTTTCATCAATATCAATGTGGCTTCTAATACGCTTTTTGACGTTATCTCTTCAGAGTTGCCACAATGTCGCGCTTTCGAAAGCATCTAATATGGTTACAAATGTCAACATACGTCAAGTACAAGTATACGAACACAACAAAAAATGAGACATTTAATATCTTGGGTAAAGCGGAAAGAAATGTCTTATTTTGTTGCGTTGCTTTGAAACCGGATTATCGCTGGTTGCCATTGAGTTAATATGTCGCAATTGCATCTTTGTTAAGCTCTTAGTTATCTTTCTGTTTTAACGTTATTTGGTCCATATTAGAGAGACGCATTTTAGGTATTTTATACTGTTTAAATATTAATTGAAATCAAATGAAGCTGCTCAGACCTTTTGCGATATTTAGGAAGAGATCTTGAATCCTTGACATTGCTGTAGTGAAAGTGGCTGAAAGAACAAACTAAAATCAGTGAGACATTCAGAATTTCCAGACAAGAAATTGTCACATAATCTTGGTTGCCGATGGTCAACAGTTAAACAAAAATTTAAAAAGACAAAGAATTTGGATGCGGCGCGAATTTTCTCCCACGGTCTTAGAACAACTATTAATCATATTTTTATTATTACTGTTCAGATATAAAACCGTTCTGTGTCTTTTAAGGGCAGTTATTCGGGATGAAAAGTGGGTACATTTGTCTACCCTTGGGCTATCATTGACTGAAAAAGGATCCCCTTTTTTGTTTAATGGGATGTTTTGAGAATAATTATTAATTTCTAAAACTTGCAGAGGTGAATTGTGTCCAATTAGTAAGATCAAAGGAGGCCCTGTTTAAAAAACGATCAGTTTTAGGAAACAATCAAAGATGGAAAGCCGATAATTCGGCTTCCGGCCGATTTGACAAAAATATAGAAATGCTGAAATCCAAAATCACTTTTAATAGAATAAAAAACCTCCACAATTGAACTAAAGAAGTATTAAAAAATTTTCAAGATTTATTTATTTAATATAATAATATCACATCGTTTTTGTTTAACCTAGTCGTACTGTTGGGGTTTCCTTAAGACCCCAAGTTTTTGATTTTTTTCGAATAACTCTTTTAATATAAATCCTACAAATCACAAACTTTATGTATTTATCTTATTAAGTCTAAAGAATAAATATTATTAATAATCATCGACTTATATTGTCCGCAATTGCAAACACTAAACAACAATATTCGCTTCTGTTGCCAAGGGCGCGATGTTTTTTCTCACTCGCATCCGGTCAGTCCTCAACCTCAGACAGTGGCGAGTGCTGAGTCTGTGCGCTTGTTATTTACGTGTCATAATGATTAGTTAAAAAAATTAAAATATCGACCAAATTATTAAGAATGTCATGAATAACTATTTGTATTCTTGGAATAAACCAATTCCTAAAAAAAAATCAAGATATTGATGATGATTTTATCAATATCTTAACTTGAAATGCTTGGATGAATAGACCCCCTTCGGACGACGCGTTGTGATGGTTCGATTAAATAAAGTTTTTCTCGCAATAAAAAAATGCCTATTTTTTCGCTTTACCTGAAAAAAACAATTGTTGATGAAAAACTCTTTAATGTAAGTTTGTGATAAAAAAACGTCTCATTGGTGTGTCGGATTAAGCTAGCGTTTTATATAAACGGAGAACTATCTATGTACGTATAATATATTCTACATAGTGATTATGAAATGCAAATATTTGCATTGTGCCACTTAAATTACTAAGCTTCGTTCAAGTTGAGTTGATCTTGCTCAATTTCGCAATTTCCGCCATGTAGTCGTCATGATCTCCCCGTCACTTCAATTAGGTTGTTGGATTTTATTTGGCTTTGTCCAAAGTTAATTGTTCGTTCAAACAGTATTTGGTCCATACTCATCAGCTGGAGTATTATCATAACGCCGTTGTTATTCAGGGCCCGTTTTGCAATTAGTGCCCGTATAAAATTTACACGCAAATTTCGCACGAAAACAAAAATTTTGAAGCGGTTGTGCAAATAGTAGCCGGGTTTTTGAGATATAATAGGATTATTCTGCAAATTAAAGTGTATTTACATTTGGACCGACCTTCATTATGGTGGGTTCACACACAAACACACACACATCCACATATACACATACATACACTCCAGTCATAACCACCACGCTGGGAAGCCGTGATGTTTATAAAAATCCAAGCCGGGCACAAAGGCACGAAAACGTAAATAAGCCCTAAGCCCCGCCGCACGAAAAGGCTTTTCATGAAAATTACTTAGAAAATTAATCTTGCCGTTGAATATTTTCCGATGTTTGCGGAAAATTTTGTGTATTCGTTAAAAAGATTGGTACACAAGATCGCGTAACGCGATAATTGCGGGCAATTGAACACGACCGACGCCAGTTAGCATTGTGTGCGAATGGCTCCAATTATATTATTGGTTGCGTTTTGCAAATTTAGCCACCCGAATAAATGCCAATTGTTGGAATGAAGCTCCTGAAGAATCGTATTATTGGCGTAATTTCGATTTAATAACCGTTTTCGCCGCTGTTAGTATGGTTAGCTAGCGGTCCTTTATTTGCTTTATTATATCATAAAATATTTTAATGTTACAGTATATGAGGCGGGAATGTCCACATGTCAACCGAGTTGACAGCATCGTGGCCTGTTTAACGAGTATTTGACACGAAAGTAAAAATTATTCACTGTAATTAAAAAAAAAAACGCTATTCAGATATTATATCATCACGAAAAAATATATTAAATTAATGATATTTTCGAAAGTGCATTCTTTTAATACAATAGTGTAAGCTATTTATTCTAGCGTATTACTAATGACACTCCGCTACATTCATATACTGTAGAAAGTACAAGAGTTAAGTCGACTAACTAATGAATGGCGTCCAAAGTTTTCTTGTCGCAACGTCACACATAGCAACTAACTTCTCAGAACTTGCTCTAGAGTGTATCAATGAAGATTTTGTACTATGTATAAGCATTTCAATTAAATTAAATGCACGCTTTCAGCAAAGGATAAATAAATGCTTCGCTTTCAAGTGCTATCTCCGCCATGCGGGCTATTCCATGAGAGCTTGCGGTCACAAAGAGCACCATTTTCCCGGCGATAAATCTAAAATTTTATTATGCAGAGGACCGCGATAATATTGAGGCTTTATAAATGTCTGCCACGTGAAAAATTACAAGGTGGAGCACGTGATAGAAATCGGGCCGTTGCGCTACTTTATGGCGGGCTGCAGAGTTCATTTGGCGCTTTGTCCTCTTCCCGCTCGTCGGGCCTCTGGTAATAAAATTGCAGTCCTCTCGGTCCGGACAGCCCGGAGCACTCTACACATAAAGAGTTTACTGAACAAAGGGCGTTCGTGGAGGGCCTGTTTGTGTAAAAAAACGAGCTGGGTGTCGAGCAGCCGCCGCTATTCACCGGATCCTCGACCTCCGTAGCCCTTTCATAACCTCCCCCCATTGTGCACTGTGAAAGAGTCCTTTCAATTTGGCGGTCATTTTCCGGGAATTATTTAATGCAGTCCATTATTGTTCATTATCCAGTCTTGTTCATTATCTGTGTGGCGCCGCGGCGCTTACAAATTGGCGACGTTTGACTCAGTTGAAGTGGCAAATTTGTTCCCTGAAAAGAAAGGACTCGAAGTTGAATGTGCTGAAAGTAAAGCAATCATTTTTTTTATAAAAAAAATTAGATTTTTCTTGCAATTCGACGATGTTTGAAATAAGAACACATTAAAAACGAAAATGTTCTTTAACTTGTTTTCAAGAAACGAAAGAATCATAAATCGAATCATTTGATCGTATCGACTATGATAAACGTATCGCATGAGACTGAGGATCATTGAGACCTTGAGTCTTCAAGAACAGGTTCGAAGCCGTCCAGGAATTTACATATCTCCGCTCACAATAACCATGCTGGCAAACCAAGGTGCTACTTTGGACATCAACAGCATCTACGATAGAGATTCCTTTCAAAGAGGACTCTTTTCAGTCCGTGCTAACAACATACGGATCTGAATATTGAGCTCTAAGAAAGCAAGATAAGCGACAACTGGATATCCTGGACGGAAAGATTGTAAAACAGATAATTGGGGCTGTATTCGACGATTGGGAATGGCGTGTCTATAGCTACGAGGCGATGTATCGACCGATAAGGGTATAAACCGGTCACAGCTGTCAAAGTGTCTAGACTCCGGTGGGCCGATTACATGTCAAGGAAAGACTTATGGTTAGCAAGCCTTCCTATCCGTGGAGGAAAGGAAGACCAAGGCAGTGGTGGTTGATGAAAGTAGGGGTCTACGATTCGCATATTTAGATGATGTAAAGAAAAGTTTAATACAAGCAGTGACTGGAAAGAAGTAACTTATCGTGGTTTTGGACAATCTCCAAATACTACATTTAATTAATTGGTAGTTTTTAAAAAATGTCTATATCTGTTCTATTTTTATTAATTTGAAAACTGATTTCTAGGATATATCAACTGTCAACCCTCCTATAGCGCTTCCTGGTATAGGGCAGCGTTTTCGGCAGTCCCTCTTACAGTGCTTTATTCTAGAGCGCCATGTTCTACAAAACGCTAAAATTTACACAGTTCAGATTAGTTCAAATTACGTATATTAAAATACATTTAAAAAATACCTAATCTTTGATTTAGTATAGTTGCCTTGTCTTTATATATGGCGGGATTCTATGGCTTGGTTCTTTTATCTGTGCTATAGGACAGTTGATGTTGTTTTTTTCGCAATGCATTCCTTTAAATATATGTTTTTGTATAAGAAGCAAAAGGCTTAATATGACGGTTTAATTAAATACTGATAGTTATTCTGACTTAACTTATTATTCTGTATCAATTGAGGGTCTACGATCTTCAAATGCTCTCTATAAAAAAAATACTTATATGCCTTGAGCTAAAATCTTTAAAAATATTCACTCTGATCAGACTTATCAGCCCCGAAACTAATTTTCTATAAATACTATGTTTTCTTTACGAAACTGACCACAGCATTAATGTGAGTCTAACAACCCAGCATCTTTTAAATCTTCAATTAACACATTGCCTACGGGAGACGTGGATTCCACGTCAAACGCGTATTTGTGTATGTCCGGGGCGCGCATAACACACGCTAGCCGACATACGCGTTTATTCGGCTGCAATTTTTACAACGTTTAGTCTTTTTTAAATATTTTTTTGGTTAAATACTCCAGACCTTGAGGAGAATTCCGGCAAATGCGGCAAGTGCATATGAAACCATTTATTCAAAATATTTTATGTCTGTTTTACAAGGAGTGTGATTTATTTAAGAATTGATTGATTTATTTGATATTTCATTTAAGAATTTATTTATTACTTATGTATTGTTTTGTATTTAAATATTTTGATATTTGACGATTTACCATTTTCGATTAATTGACATTCAGAACTAACATCGATATAATATTTAGAATGGTTCAGGATTTATTTTCACCAGTTTGTTCAATTATCTGATGACTCCTGCTGTGCGATATAAATTATTTTTTTTACAATAACTATCCAGCAAATGTTGAAGTTCAAGTAATTTAATTTTCGGCTCAATATTTTGATTAATAAAAGAGTAATGATTTTTTTTTGTAAAAGACGACGTTTCACCATATTTCGGTGAATGCGCCCCGCCCCAACGCGAGTTTGACTGCAATACGCCCCGTAGGCAATGTGTTAATACCAGTGACATGGCTTGTACGTAACTATAATCTAGTATGGTTATGAAATCAAGGGTGACTGAGCAAGGACATCAAATAAAACATCAAATCAACCCTACTTATGAAGTGAATGTGAGTTTTACAATCCACCTTTCAGCATCTTAAAAATCCTTAATTGGTGCTTTGGAATATATTCACTACGACTCGCTCATTGTCAGATAAAAGTAAATAAATATCACAGGAATAATTGGTTTCGGGATGGATATCAGTATGTGAAAGAGAAAATCGTATAAATTACGTAATCGGAAAAACTATACGTTAACCGGAAAAATCAATGTGTACATTAAAAAAAATCAAACATGAGCTCCGACCTGAAATGATATTATTCTGTATACAAATTTTTGTTAGTATTCTAATGATATAATCTCTGGAAATGCTATATATTGGTTTTTAGGTCGTACTAGTTATACTGTATATGATAATGTATTTTTTTCTACCTTTTTGTGTGTAAGAACACGATTTTAATATTTTAAAATTTCGGGATGCTATCCAACTGAGTTTTGCGAAACAGAGGGTTTCGCTAAAAAATCGTGTATATCATTAGTAGCCTTTCAACATCCGATTAGGCAACTTATTATTCATACGGCTCCGCGAGCTACGTGCTCGGCAACCCAACACGAATAAATGTTTTATGGGTCTCGACGGCCCCCTAAGATTACGCAACTCTTTTCTGCAACTTCTCGCTAAAGGTCAAATCTTATCCTCACCTGGACAATACTCACATATCTATAAAATTCATCTGAGATGTGCGAACTGGGACGCTCTCATCTTATGCGAGCGCGCTCAAATTCGCTTTCCACACGTCCCGAATTTTGATACAAATTTAAATAGGTCAATTTGCATCCATAATTCAGAATTCAATTTTGGCGCTGTGTTTTGGTAAAGGATTTAGAACACCGCTATCCTTTGAAGTTTCTTTAGATGCTGGGAGATTGGAGGCGTAGACCCCTCTCCGGTTTGAAGTGTGCGTCGAGTGTCGTTTGTTGTCGAAGCACAAATGCTTTTCGTCCTTACGCCACTCTAACTAATGCATGACAAGGAAAATGTGATGGAAATATAAAATAAATCACATTATATTTATATATATATTTATTAATCCATGATTATAGTAATCTTGCTTTCGTTTCATATAAATATATATTAGGCAATTCCGAGAATCATAATGCGATCAATGTGTTGAAATAACATACACATATATAGATAAAGGTTTCATATAAAAATTAAGTATGAATAATGATGACTCCCCAGTTGGCCTTCATTTTGGTTCAAACAACGTTTTGCCCTTAAAAATTTAATTTCAATTACGCGCGCTAATTTAATATCTCGCCAGATGGTGTTTTTTCAAGGTTTAAAACATTTTTTGATATATATAAGTATATTTTTTCTGAAGGAAAAAACTTTATGGATATTAAATCCTTTAATCGCTTCATAAGGATGGATATTCAAAATAAATTTGTATGAATTATATTGTTATCAATATTTGCACGAGTATTGGGAGTTACCCATTTTGAAAAATTATGAAAAGCTGATCCAATACCCACAAAATACGGGTTTTAATGAAATTTAACATATTAAAAAAAGATTACTCGCAATCATTAATCTAAAATGAAACCTTCAATATTCGAAGCTACTGACTGGAAAAATAACCTCAGTTGTGAGGTAATTATAATATAAGATAAAAAATATCTGTAATATTATATTATTACCCTGTTACATCTTTGATTCTTTCCTAAAATGTATCAATTTTAAGCATCTTTAATCTTACTAATTAATCACAATACACCTATCCTGTAGTAATTTGAACAGGTTTTAGTCATTTATAGTGAATAATTTCTAAAACGCCACAACAAATAGTAAAGGAGGACCTTTTTTAATCAATGATGGTCCTGGTGTATATACTGACAAGCATCCGATTCAATGAAAGTCGTTTTTTTTTTTTTTGGATTGGTGTAAAGGATTCACTTCTCATCCCCAGTAACAATCCTTCTAAGAAACTAATCGGTATTATATATGAATAGTCTATTTTTTCCCGTGCCTTTTTAATTATCCTCCACTGTTAAACGTGGACAACCGAGGTCTTATGACAATTTATTGGTGGTTTTGCATCAAGTTTAAAGTGTCATCCTCGATTTTAAGAAGTCTCCCTGATTTTGATTTATCCTTCCACCAACTTTAAACTTTTTAAACTTTTGAAACCATCTATAGCACTGTCAAAGATTCAAGTTGTCTCCATAAATATCTCAAATGTCTTTTTAATCTCTTGCCGTTGCATTTTTAGGATTACTCACAGAGCTTCAAAACGATACCAGTGACAATCTGGTTTCAAAATAACGCAACAAAAAAAAACTTGTCGTTTCTTTCAAATTTACCTAATATTAGTACGACTAAAGAGCTTTTTTGTGTCATCCATTGTTTAAACAAAAACATGGGTTTTTAATTAACACTTTATGAGCCGCAAGGTTTTACATCAAACCTAGCCTGGGGGCCGATAGTTTCATGTAATGATAATCCAAGCTAACATGCACGTGTATCCTTCTGTGGTCAAATAGCAGAATTACATTATGCATCGTCTTCAGAGTGCCCAAGTGGGGGTATGGCTCTCACGCCAAAAGGCGTGAACGGCTCATAACGCTTGGATACAAAATCACGCCTTTTGGCGTTAACGGCTCATAAAGTGTTAATATACTCAATCGGAGATTGCTGGTAACGTCATTATTATTTTTTTGAGGTTAACCTCATTTCGCTGCATCTCATTAGTGGATTTTCATTTTGGCAATGGTAATGTTAGACGTGTCTGTTGTAGGTTTTAGAAATAGTCATCTTATACATGCATTGAGGATATGATCATGAGCATCACAGCTGCAGTCTTCTGCATCACAATCCTCCATCATGCATCACAGAACCTCCGTCTGACTATGACCACAAAAAATCTGAGCAACGTTAAAAATCTTCTTCATACTATTTTAATGCAAAAACAAGAATTTTAAAAAATATTTCGCTTTATTTAAATGGCCTCTTAACCCGTTGCGGATCTTTGCCACCTGGAGAACACTAAGCCGTTTCTGGGCTTCTTCCGTCCACATCTCAATCTCCAGCAGAGTCGTATCCGATTTAACCATGTGGCTAGGGTTGCGATGATTGTCCCTTAGGATATCTAGGCTCTTCAATTACAGGTCCCAGCCATTAACCACGGGGGCTAAGCTGCCAAAGCGCGGATTGTGTCAATAATAATCGGACGTGGATATGGCCGATTCGTGATATGATTTGAGGTATATTCAGGTGCTACCTCCTGTAGCACACACGTCATCGAATCAGCACCGATAGTGGCCTGAGCTTCTTATAGTTCTATAGAATCTACAGAATCCGATCAGAATCAGAACGTCCGATACTGACATGCGAGAAAACTCGAAATAATGGATTAAAAATGTATCATAAAATAGCAAAGGCTTTTAAGTTGATAGAACATATAATGCTTTCCTTCTCGTTACCTTTAATATTATTATTAAATATCGCGGTATTTGAAAAAAAATGAAGCAGTGTGTGAACATCATAATTCCGGTATCTCGGCGCGGCATCTCCGGAACATGGACCGGTGTTTGCGCTCCTCTGCATACATTAAACAATTTCCTCCCTATCTAAACAACTCTATCACAAAAGGGGTCGGAAACGACCCGGGGTAACGATACGAGCTTTAAATTTGATTACAAACAGATCCCACGTAACTGGAGCGTCTGTGTGCCGGAGTGGATCTACAGCGCCGCCGCCGACGCCGCCATTGCCGAATCCAATTTGCCAAATATACTTCGGGATACCGACGTTGTCGAGGATCTGACGCATCCTGCTCTCGGGTCACCCAGATTCAATACATTTTCACATGATAGTTTGTGTCGGAGAACGTAATTGACCTCTGAGCGCAGAGGTGAACGGATTTTCTTTTGAGGAAAAATGTTCATCTCTTTATTTTTTATATGCGACTCGGATCTCTTATATGTATATATACATATATATTTTCCGCTTTACCTTTGAATTTGAATTGTTCCTCAGCGTATACAATGGAATAATGCCTTTACATGCTAGAACGTTGCATCTTGTGGCCTTTGGTGTATACATTGTTTGACTTACGTATGCATACAAATATATTATATATATAAATAACAAAATAATATTAAAAATAATTCAATTTGTTGGAGAGGAGTTAGATTTTGACAGCTTAATATTTTTGTCTGGTTTGCCGTAGCGCATCTGCATGTTTCCTCAATTGAATAAAGATAAGGCTGTCTGAACGTGAGATGTCTTGGAATCCAATACGATGCAGATGTCGCATTTCAATCTCCACATTTCAATTCCGGTTTATTCAACTGTTGGTGATAAGGCTTCCGAGCCACCAGTCATCAGCCTGGCTATTCTCTGCAGAAATTGGACCAACGGTTGACAAGTCAGAGCGATACACTGTCGCTATATATATCCCATAACGCTAAAAATATTATTATAATAATAAATAATAAAAAAATGCATACGCTTATAAAATATTTCAAGCCCGAGAGACCCTCGCCTTTTTTTAATCCTCTTCCTGCAGCAATTAAAATCACAATACGAAAAATTCAATGGAAAACGCGTTGTGTTGATCGCCATGTGGGAGCTTTTCTCATAAATTTCATTATTATATTTATTTTTTAAATATTATTTTCATCTCTTCAGGTGGAATAAAAGCTGTGTGCGATATTCGAGTGCGCTGCGCTCATTACTGAGCCCCCAGCTTCCTGTTTGCTACAATGAAACGAAGATATCGCCTGCTTATGCCATTCTGTATTCTTCACAATATTTTTTAAATCTCCATTTCATGCCTCGCTAATGGGTTAACTGCGCTATAATTTTTTTTACACAATAGTATGCGAACAATATGCCCGTATTTTCTTTTTTTCAGAACGATGTGACGCTCGTTTGGCTCGGAAAAGCTTTAGAAAACATAATCGCTATTAATTATCGCAGATATTGTTATATATTTTACATACATTTATTTGATTACGGAAATGTGTATGCGAATAATTATCGGTGAAATGCTTAATTCGTTGTGCTAATATTCGTAATACCGACTTTCTTTGGAGTTTAGTCCAAATTTTTAATTAATTATGCCGAATATAAGCACGCAAATTAATTATTCCCTTTATTTCTGCAAGATTTCCATTCGGTGCCAGGAAAAACAGTACCAAATCATAATAAAACATCCGGCCAACTTTACGGCTGTTGGCTACAAATTTCCGTCGCTATACTTTATAACATAATTTGCTCACATTTGCAAAGCTATTTACTCATAAATTTATTAACACTCCGTATTGATCACTGCTACATTTTATTTTCTTATTATTCCTCTTTTATATTTATTACTTCATGATCCTTGAATAATAATGCACTCGTTTCTACGCTCATCTTTCTTTTTTTTAGTAGTTAAGACGACGTTTACAGTTCATTTTATTATCGATGCGCTTAAATGTAACCATGAATGTGGAGATTTAATAGTTAACCAAGTATTTGACTCAGCGTGGATCTCCTAAATCGATTCATTGTTCTTCAGAACCCAGAGATAAATACGAAAAAACAATTAATGTTCTGTAACGTCGGGGAATAACAGGGAAAACGGTTCGCATGGCTATGACATGTGTAGATTAATTCGATGACAGTGCAGATGACATCACATTCGGGTTTATGGGAAGAATTAACCCAAATATGTTCCTAGAAAAATATCTCTTAAAGCATTTTCTATACTACGTCTTAAAAATAGAACAAAGGCATGACCCCATATTTTGGGATTTATTGAGATGAGTGAACCAATCAACACGTGTCATGGATTAAGACAAAAAAAATGTTGCTCACTGCGTTTCCTAATCTAAGTAAAGATTCCCAGAGTTTATAATTTAGTTTAAGATCCGTAGTCATGTAAGATAGTAACATCAGGAAACAGCGCATTTTTGTTCTAAGATGTAGTATAGCGAATTCTTTGGTTTAATTTCCCCAAGCTCACTGAATCTCGACTCTTAACTGGACATATGTTTTACAGTATTTTTTATTGCGTTTAACTAATGTTCTTTTCTTTTTTCACCTGATACCCAACATAAGTAATGTATTTAATTAGCTAAAATTATAATAAGTAGGCAGGGATCATAAAACTACAGTTTTTTATCAAGAAATATCCTATAAAAAAATCCATAAATTAATCCGGACAAAATAAGTGACCGAACTATGATTTTACGACAATAGAACCATGAATGCGGAAATATTTAACATTGTTCTTATACATTTCCCATGCATTACAGTCAACCCTCCTATAACGCCGAGATCGTTCACGCGCGCGTTATATTTTGTTATCAACCAAAATGCATTGACTTTTATTTATGTATTTTTAACTTAAAAATTTAGCATTTTGTAGACAACAGCGATCTAAAAGATGGTTAATTTTATATGTTAAATATTTGTCATGGCTTGTAGGTAACATACATATTATTACGATAATGAATGTTAACTGCGAATGAGCAAATTTAGTACTCGGGTAGGTCAGCCTTCCGACGAAAACTATATGAATTCTGGGAATTATTTATGACATCAGCCAGGGGGAATGTAAATATGAGAGACTCATTACCTTCGCATGTATATAAAAATATTTATGTTGGTAGTTTGGCTCATTGGATTTAATTAATTTAATGCGATCTGTCCTTCGTTGAATAAATAATTTAAATTTCAAACCAAATGAAATGCTATTTATATTAACCAATGTCATGGCTTGTAGGTAACATACTATTAGTTAGATAATGTAAGTTAAGCGCGACTGAGCTAAGAAAGTTCCCGGATAGGTTAATCTTCCGTCGAAAATCTTTGAATTCTGGAAATTCTTCATGACACTGGGAGGAATTTAAGTGTGAGTGAATCATTCCTTTAAAATTTTATTTCAAATCTTTATATGGATGAGCGCCACACTATGAATTTCCTGTTATGCCATCCATCCATCGCCAAACAAATAAAAAAAAGTTGACGTATTATTACACGTTTAATATCAGAGAGTCGTTTATTCCACAAAACACTTTTTTGCATCCGTGTCGTAAGTTTGTTTTGCCATAATAGACAGCCGAACAACAAGAACAAGACCAGCATTACGATCCCAAAAAAATATTAGTAAAACTTTTCCTATAAATGGCCATTCTTGTACAGAATGAATTAGGAATTCAACAAAAAAACCGTGTTCCTTTAATGAATATATTTGAACTTTTTTTCTGTTAATTCCCATAATGTTACACAATAATTTGTGTTCGTGTGCTACACAGCTCGGGTAGCTAGCGTGTGACAACAGGGTATGATGGATAGCCTCGAATGTCCAAAGGTTAAACCCATTTCTCGCCACGAAATATTTATTTTTTTATTCATTTTATTATACTGCACGTTTACAAAACTGTCATTGTTTCGGCCCACAAAATATATCACCGCCCTAAAGTGGGATAGTGCGGGACGCCCTATCTGGAAAGGGTTTTATTTTTAAGTTTTATTTTTTTATTCCTGAAATATTGGCCTAGCCATAAGTCTAGCCATAAACGAACGATATATGTTGTTTCTTACTCTCTGACGCGTGCATTATCAAGTCGTTGGTTATAATTGCACGTGCAATATTAATCGTGTGTGGGGTCTCACTGGGGTCGTCCGCAACCTGGAGGTCACAACTGCGGTCTAGGCCATGTTAATTAATTGCGGTTGTGGGGTCAATGTATAGTGTCCTGTTCAATTATGATTTTAGAATTTGAATATTGCTAAACTTTCAGTTCATTTAATATGCAAATGACGTTAATTTTTATATCAATAGATAAAATCCCTTAATTTTTTTCTTTAATTAACCCTAGTTTTAATTCTTTAAATACAAATAAAGATTTTCTGTGATGTAGTATATGTGTTGATAAAAATTTAAACCATGGCTATAAACAAAAACTTAACATTACTCAGCTAACACATTATTAACCCTTTAATCGCCAAGTTAATTATATGGATTTTTACCGTACGCCGTATAAACTTCAAATAAAATAAAACGGCTAAACATATCGACATTCTAACAATCACATTGCCTTCAAAAGATGTCTCTGCATTAATTTTCATTTAAAAATATTATATTTATTTCATAAATAAATTCGTAGTAGCGTTTGCCGTGGCGCTGTCGGTTAGCCGGTTTCGCGTGCCTGCACGCCGTGGCGTCTGAATGGTTAAAAAAGTTTTTCAATATGGTGAGACATTTATCCAATCCGTTAAATATTTTTAAAATTCTGCATGAGGATCAATTGAAGAGATACATAAGGATATTGTACTTTAACTTTATATTACTTTATAAAAACATATTTTTAATAAAGCGTTTCCCTGGATGGGAAAGCTATTATGTATCTATATAAATATTTTACAATAATATTTTTTAAGCAAAAATACAGGTAGTAAATCCTTTTATTCGATGCAAGCCGCCAAAAATATGCAATTAAAGATTTCCAGAAAATATATTTAGCAATAATATGAAAATGGCAAGCTAAATTTAACCCCAAAAGCGTACAAAAATAAGAAATAGAGTTAAACTCCGATTTTACGTGCCCGGAAATCACGATTTCCTGCTATTTTCGTGCAATTTTTGCAGTCCCATAATATTCTAGTCAATTTACTTCTGAAATATCTAAAAATTACCAACTTATTAGCATCCTTATGTTTTTATATATATAGTATGCTATAACCCAGAGGTTCCCAATCTTTTTCAGTTTATGTATAAAACTGTTTGTAAAATGTTTATAAAACTGTCTATAAAGAATAAATATGTGACATGTAGGATTTATATTAAAAGAGGTATTCGAGAAAACTCAAAAACTTGGGACCCCCAATAGCGATCCCTGTCGGCACGGCTAAGTTAAGAAAAAAATATATCTAGATATACTATTGTTTTACTCATCCTACAAACTTAACATTTTCATAAATATCATATCATATATATTTTTAATAAATAAAGTGTTCTACAACTATTGGGTTTGGTAATAATCCGTGCTTTCATGTTTTATTACCGCAAAATCTAGATATTATTATTGAAAATAGAACGGGGCGAAGATCCCTAAAAATTCATGGTACTTATGTTATATAAGAATGATAAAAAATGTTTTTAGTAAGCTAAAATCAACACGAAACAGAGAGGAGGTAGAGTACATATGATTGGGAATTAATATCTGATGAATTCTTGCATAATATTGTTCAAAACAAATCCTTCAAATATATTTAAAACAATGAAAGACTTTTATGTAACAACTTAATGATATGTACCTTATGAAAGATATTTTTTTAAAACCCCCAATTTACTGTTGACCACCCTAATCTGTAGTAGAACCTTCAAAAACGTAAAATCAATAAACCGTAGAAGGGAAGCGCTATAGAAGGAACTGCTGCACTTGCCGTTCTATACCATCAAGCGTTATAAGAGAGTTGACTGTAACTGAACTGATATAATATTTTCTTAAACAAAACAGATTTTGGTCTAATGTTCTCGTTATATGGCTTCTTTCTTGTCATTAAAAATTTAACACTTTATGAACCGCAAGGTTTTACATCAAATCTAGCCTGGGGGCCGCATGGTTTCATGTAATGATATCCAAGCTAACATGTACGTGTATCCATCTGAGGTCAAATAGTAGAATTACATTGTGCGTCGTTATCAGAAAAAAATGTCAAGTGTGAGTATGGCTCTCACGCCAAAAGGCGTGAACGGCTCATAACGCTTGGCTACAAAATCACGCCAAAAGGCGTGATCGGCTCATAAAGTGTTAAGCAAACAAAAAAAATATTCTCTTAAATGTGGGGTTGTTTTAACCAATGTGATTTACTCCCCAACTCAAATTTTGTATTTACTATGTCATGTTTTAATCAGTTAAAGCTATGCATCTGTCACTTTATTGACCACATGTTTCCCGTTTGTTTCAGCGACGGGTCAATAAGCACCAGAGTGGATAGCATGACAGGCCAGGGGCCACTCTGACACGAGGACACGGCGGAGACGCACCTGATGATGACGGCGTCCCCGTCGGCGGACCTCTGACCCCCAACCCCAGCCCACCACTAGACGTGGAACAGCCACGAGCACATCTTCTGAGGACTCCTGCGCCACGCCGCCCCCAAGGCCCCCGAGGGCCCCCAGCCCAGCGACATTCTCACCTCGCAGCTGTGATGCAAAAGCATAAGGTTGAACTCGACTCGCCCCATCTCTACATTACACTTCTGACACCTTAGGTCCCACGCCATTGAAATATATTATTTTAATACTTTCACTCGTTTCATACGGAAATAATACCAATCATTTATATCTAAATTAATTATAAACGAAACGAATGAAAGTATATTTGTTATATTATTTATTCTGTATCAGTTACAATCTAATATTCTCAAAAAAATACCCAATATATTATTTTTAATATTAATCTTTGATCAATTTTATGCACATCTCAAAATAAAATAGTATTATTTTTTAATATTGGGTAAATAATTATAATATTATGGTTTTAATAGCAATATGGCCTATTTTTTACAAGGATTTACTTAATATTTTATTATTTTGTTCAATGCGTGATCCAAATATAATATTTAATCAATATAAATTAAATTCAACAAATAATATATTCCAATTCAAAACGTACGAGGGATAGAAGTAAAGTTTGAATTGTATGAAAAAAAAAAAATATTCATATCGAAAACTTTTCTACTGCCTCTTGTGCGCTGTATAAATCAATATTGCATTAAAAGACTGTTTTTCAATAATAAATAAAAATGTCGTAATATAATGAAATATATATTTGTATATATAATCGACTGATAATAAATTATATATATGATGTATATCAGAAAAATGTTCAATGAAATCGTTAAGGCGGCGTGAAACAGGAAAATTTATAAAATTTATATCTTTCAAATTACATAGGGAATTGAAGTGATATATTTAATATTCTTATATAAAAAAAAGTGTTTTTATGTGCAACCAAAGTGATTTTTTTATAAATATTATTAAAATTTTATAAGATCGGTCCTCGTTGAGCTTAATTTCAGTGTTCGTGGCTGCAAATTCTCGTACTATGGTGCGGTGTTGAAAAAAACAAAGACTTTCTTCTATATATAAATGAACATTGTTATGATTAATAAAAAAAAATATTACGATTAAATTGATGAAAAATGCTTAAAAGCTTTGTGCACACAAAATATAAATAAAATTATAAATATGATATTAAATTCTATCTAAAAAAAGGAATGTATATCAAATATTATAATAGAGGTATCCACTGAGTGGAAGAGAAAAATGTTAATATCAATTTTATATTGATTAATATTATTTTCATAATCAAATTGATATAAATAATAAGAAAAATAAATATTTACGTAGTTTTGTGATCCAATTTTAAACGAAGCCCCATCCCCCCGATGCGCGGGGAACCATCGTATTTAATATTTATATAAAAAAATAATAATACATATGTCGATGTGTTGATTGTGCGATTTGTTGTAAACGAAAATATTTAAGATTATCATTTGAAATGTGTATTTTTGTTGTTATAATGTATGGACACATTTTATTTTGGTATTAATATATATACGGTTGATCGAAATAAAAATTAAACCATCATCCTCCACCCCCAAACTACCCCGAAAATAATGTTTTATTTTATATTTTGTTATATGGATTATAGTCAATTAAATGTATTTTAATTCTCTATATACGACGCATAAGGGGACACAATGTTACTTAAAATATTGATGACGAATGTATGTATTTATATATTTATTTTAATTTAATATTATGACAGCGATGGTGAACCTCTATATATACGAGTGCCAGAAATATATTAATAATATGTATCGATATGCTAGACAATTTTGGAAAAAAATCAGCGCCCATTAATTTCGCGAGATTTTTTCACCAGATTTTTATGTCTTGACTTGACTTTCGTGTCTAAAAATTCAATATATGTATAGAAGAAATTAAAAAAAATATATATAACGGAATCAAAGATAGCAATAAATAAGAAATTAACGAAAATTAATAATAGGTTTCAATATATAAAAGTTTACAATAAGTCCAGATAAAAATCAGTAAAATTAATATAATAAGAAGGTTCAGCTTTGTAGTTCAGTTTCTGTAAATTCTTATTATTTCCAATTAAAATCATGTTTCCAAAAACACAGAACCGAATTTAAAAATTAATTGACAGTTCATCTATTGATATTGATATAAGGTAAACAGGAAAGTAGATAATTTCCATTAATCTCTATAATCTTTCTCCACAGTTCAGGTAATATTTAGATTTCTCTCATACAAAATTGTTGAGGTTTTTCATCAAAAAATGAATCCAAGTATTTTTTACTGAAGTAATAATTTTATAATAGTAAGTGAATGCTCTAAAGATTTGAAAATATGATAATCTGAAGCCATAATATCTGGTGAATAAGGTGGATGCTGTAGTACCTCTAAATCCAAATCCCTGATTTATTCCTGGATGATACTTGCTGTCAAAAATGATTGCCTTTTTTTAACAATTTCGCATTCAATCTTTCTAATTGGGCACAATGAACTTTATCTGTAACTGTTTATCCAGGTTTTAATAATTCTTATTAATATTGAACTATGCCCAAAATATCCCACCAAACACAAATGAGTATCTTTTTCAAGTTGAATGATGTTCGAGGAGTTGAAACTGCTACTAGATTTGAAGAAGGCCTTATTTAGTTGCCTTTGGGTTGTTGTACAGCATCACCAGTAATAATCCTTCACTTAGATAGATCGGACAAGAGCAGCGAACAGATGGTTATCTTTTGTTCCAGAGATTTTGAGAGGTACCCAAATTCCTTGTCTATTTTATTAACGATCCTTTCAAATAGTCTTGTACTGTTGAACAGGGACAGTCTTTCAGATCTTAGTATACCGTTTAATTCTTTACATTAATTCATTCATCATAGGGCAATAGCCCTATTGTACAGCCTAGGCCTCATCCAATCTCAATTTTATCCGGTCTGTTGCCATGTCCCTCCATCTTCTGGTAGGTTTTCATGATGCAGTGTCTCTCTGTACTAAGTCCAAACACCTCAACCTTGGTCTTACTTTCTTCCAGTGACAGGAAGGCTAGTTTACAATAAGCCTTTCCGTTAGCTGGTTGTCCGTATGAAAACAGCTGTAACCGATATATCCCTCTATAGTATTTACAGCTCATCGTAGCTTTAGACTTGTCATTCTCAGACTTGGTCTTCCTTTCCTCTGGGGATAGGAAGACTTGTTTATACTTAGCCTTTCCGGTGGCTGGTTGTCCGTATCCTTGACACGTGACCGGCCTAAAAACAGCTGTAACCGATATATCCCTCTATAGTCTTTACAACTCATCGTAGCTTTAGACTTGTCATTCTCAGACTTGGTCTTCCTTTCCTCTGGGGATAGGAAGACTTGTTTATACTTAGCCTTTCCGGTGGCTGGTTGTCCGTATCCTTGACGTGACCGGCCTGAAAACAGCTGAAACCGATATATCTCTCTATAGTCTATACAGCTCGTCGTAGCTTCAGACATGTCATTCTCAGACTTGGTCTTCCTTTCCTCCGGGGACAGGAAGGCTTGTTTCTTTCTATACCACCACCTTTGAATTATTTTAACCATCTCTGCATTTTCGAAATTTTATGACGTCTATAGGTAACTTATTTTGACTACAATCCCTTATTGAATATTAATAGCATATTTTTTTAAATGATTCTTCTCAATCTCTGGTCTTGACATCTTCACTGATGTAAAAAGTGTAGACTAGATTGCAGTCGATGACAATAAAAACATTCCCATTACTTTTCGACTTACCTTATATTATTCAATTATATTCTTATTATATATTTTTTTTATTTATTTGAGTCTAATTCATAGCGAATTTATTTATTTAATAATTTCTAAAATTGTCTTATAATATCTTACAATGATTCGAAAGCTGTTGTAATGCAAAAAATATACTCTGGCACTCGTGCCATTGGTTCGCCGTGCCGTATTACGATATTTGTGAGATGCAAATAGATTTTCAATTTTATATTCAGAGAGATTCTGCGTTAAAAATGTTTATAATGTAAAAAAATATTATTGTTGTTAATATATGTATGTGTGTATGTTATAAAATATTGTAATTAAACTATATATACATATAAATAATCCATCTTTGCACAATCCTGATCGATGGACTATGAAATATTTTTTATTTAACATAAAGTTTATGGAATATAATTTATAAATTGTTATAAAAAAATAATAATTAAACATTATCGTATAAATGTGTCCATTATCTTGTTGATATGCATGTGTATTGTTTATAATATGAGAGACAGATGAATCTTGTAACTTACTCAGTGTATATAAATTATAATTTAATTTAACCGGCGTCAAGTGAATTATAAAGTAATTGAGTAGTTGACTTGAAATTCGCATTTTTGGAAAAAAAATATATATGCTTAAAATTAATGATTAGTACGGAATTAGTCGATGCATTTAGTTATTTTTCCGATATTCGCGTTCTAATGAATAATTGCTGTTTTTTGTTTTCATTTTTATGCAGTGTGATTTGTAATACTTAAAAAAAATAATACAGGAATCAAAAATCTCTATTATATGATGTAGTGTTTGGGTGTATGCTTGTAGATACATATATTTATATATCGATGTAATATATTGTGTAATAATTAATTTTAGATAATTATATTTAAATTAAAATTTACATTGTAGTGCACATGACAATATTATAAATTAAAACCACACTTAAAATATACGTTATAAGTAAATTTTTCTGTTCAATAATACGATACATAAGTACATATGAACAAATGTGAGTTTTTAAACACACAAATACTTTATTTTATTTTTTGATAGATTATTAAAATACGTAAATGAAAAAAAAATATTTTCTTTTGCACTCGAAATTTTTTACATATTGAATATTACACAGAATTTTATAATGAAAAATTGTTAATTTTACAACGTAGTGATAATGAATTTGCGATAGTTTACAGTTTCTATATATTGGATATGGATTTGTCGATATTTTTTACATTTTTAAAGTTTGCACAAAATTTTGTGAAAATATATTAATGAAACTGTGTAATGGCGGTTTGTTGCGTAATAATAAGTATAAATGATGAATATGATATAAATTGTATGTGACTGTTTGAAAGAACTAAGGGAAAGCATGAGAAAGTTTAATGTTAACAAATGAGACTGCAAGTCGTATCAAAAAATGTCTAATTTTTCGTTTCATCTCGACGAACAGCGCGGCACAATCTCCATGGTTATTCGCATGAAAATGGATGCTGTCCTCGGCGTTTGCGTTCGTAGCTTTGGAATATAATTGAATTTGAATTCAATGAACTATTCTGAAACACATTAATACTTTTTGAATATTTTATTCAAAATAATAGTGATTTAAAAACAAGTGGATTTGAATTCATATCAATAAAATTATTGTTAAAGACGTTTTATAAATGAAAAGATTTTCTATGTTCATCCGGAGGGCTTTTAAACGATTTTATAATAAACAAAATAAATTAGCACAAATTTTACAAATACATTTTGCTTGTGTTCGAATGACATTTATAACTGATATAGATATATATATTTTATCCTGAACGATTTTGTGGCTTTTTTCTAATTACAACCACAGACACGAGCTTAATATACTAATTCGTATACATTTTACATAAAAATGATATTTATTAAATATATAAAAAAAAGTAAAACACCATTTTAAATTATAAAAAAATCACAATCCACTATAGATATTTATTATAGAAATTTGTTTGTGAACAAATGTACTTATTATACAGATTTTTTCATAATAAGTGTCTATGATATGCTTTCCCGTAGACTGACTTCAATACATATAATTATAAATCGTCGTAGTTACTCTTAAATATATATATATTAATAAGTACATACGTAATCGCGGGAATATTAAAAATTGTATTGTAATTATTTTTTATTAAATATTTAACACGTCGATCATCCTGTACTACGTCTGACTGATGTGGGATGAGCGCAGCATATTTTGAATTGTATGAACATCCTGTACAATTTTGAATATTCCCGAATATTAAATAATAATCATATAGAGCTTATGTTGCATTTTATCGCAATTATTGTTTTCTATGCCATGTATTAATATGTAATATACATAATTTTTGTCACAAAATCAGAATTGCAATAATTGTAAATTCTATTAATAATGATAAAAAAATATTTACAATAATTTGTAATAGGGTTAGAAAGCGTTCAACAAGGGATTTGCATTTTTATGATATTTCCATATAATTTGCACACGTGTGATAAATTTATATATGTACCCAGAATTAATGTCGTATTTTACTAATGAAACTCTGTTTATTAAAATGCTGAGTATCTTTGACTCTCTGCCATCTATTTATTAAATTATGAATCCATTTATATTAAATTCCTGTGGTTTTGTAACTAATCGAATCGTTTCGAATTATTTGTCATTCAAAAAATGTTCAGATAATTTACATCTTAAGATTTTTACATTTTTTAAAAAAACATGGGTTAGTTCTAATAAAAATAGTTATTCACGATATGCTTCATAATTGGATCGATATTTTGGTTTTTTCTGCTAATCGATATGACGCAAAAATGACACATGCACTCGGTGACGTCTCGCCGCAAACTGGCCTCTAGTGTTAGCCGTCATACGCCGCGAAATATTCAATTAAATTCGGAAAATTTGTTGGAATTCCCAATTCTCGAAATTTTTGCGCTTGCTTTTCTCAAGAAGGTCAAAAATTTTGAAAAAAATCTGACGTATTAAGGGAGCCGCGAAAAAATCTGATGCATTTAAGGGAGCCGTAAACCGAAAAAGATTGGGAACCTCTGCTCTAGCAGCACTTGGCATTCGTATGTTTCACTCGCACCGGTTTGAGTAGGGAATCTATTTCTTATCTCCAGTAATTAAATCTCGAAGAAACGAGTGGTATTGCTTGTTTTCTTGCAATAATGTTGCGACGTTGTTGACATCTTTGATAATCATTGATGGTTTCGCTTCGATTTCGGTTTTTAAAGCCACTTCATTCCCTTGACTATTCCAGTTATTTCCAAGTTCATTATCTAAATCAATGTTCCAGATTTTTTTTATAGCATCGTTGGAATTACCTGTTATCCAATATGTCACCATATTTATGGTGACATATTGGATATTTACGGTGATGGTGACATATTGGATATTACCTATTTAGGACAAATATTTCTTGTGGCTTCCCTGACATTTTTTTCATGTGAAACTGCATCAGTATGCAACTCCTCAAATGTTGTTCTGAGATACTTTTCCATTATCTCTAGACTTCTAGAAAATCTAGAAAAAATTATCTCAACAATTTTCTACAATAATTCGTTACAAACACGATTTCCAGAACTCCACCTCGTTATCTTCGTACTTTTTATTAACAACTCCTTGCAATGATTGTGAAAAGAAAGCCCCTTTTTCATGATTTGACACTTTGCAGAGCATAGGTTCCAAGAAGTCATTTTCTTGGGACGTAGTATGGCAGTCGATTTCTATCAGTTTTTTCATTATTTAAGAGTTCACCATATGATTTTAATTAGCTTTGAATATCATTTATGCTTAACTTAACCTTCGATGCTTCTGAAAATGGCTCAAAGACAAATCTCTTAATAATTATTTCAGAATTTCTTGTAATAAACATCCTTTAAACATAACTGAGTGACTTTTTCTCATGCTTCACCAAACCCGAGAGGTATCTCTGTCACTTTTATCAGTTTCTTGAATGAGTTGCGCATCGTTTCTCTTAAATAATAAGCTTTGAATGCGGCTATTGGATTGACTTGTTCCATAAGCTGAAAGATGGAAGTGGCATTCTGAGTTAAGAATATTATAGTTCACAGATTCTCAAGTTCTAGAACACGGGTTCCCAACCTTTTTCGGGTGGCGACCCCTTTTTATAAAATCCATTGATCCGAGACCCCCATACAATCCAAAAACCATTTATGAATAAGGTAATTAAAAAAACACGCTTTCACACTTTAATCCTCCAGTCACAAAAAAAGGAATTAATCTTCTCCATAATGTCTTTACTTTTTGTAGTACTTTCAAGTCCACTCCAAAATAAGAACTCTTCTTTGATATCACCTGAATGAATATATTACCCGAAGACAAGGAACTGAGCACACGAGCTTACGTCAGTTGATTCATCAACTTGGAAAGGAAACAATGGTGAAACCTTGATTTCATTCAAAATCTGCTCCTTAACGTCTACGGACATGTCTTATATACGACGCTAAATAGTATTATTACACAGAGATATTCGTTGCATCTTTACTTTACTAGAATCCTCAAGAACTAATTTCACCATTTTACATGCAGGGTTTAATGAGCTTTTCTCCAATTGTGTGAGGTTTTTTTTGTTTGGTAATTTCACGATGCACTAATGCTGTGGTCAATTGCTGAAAACTTCCTGTTCGATCAAGTCTTTGATTTTTGTACCCAGTTTCATGCCGACGAAAGCACTCCAAATCCTTTTTGTGTGTTCTGAATGTGTCGTCTCGAAGTGACGTTTGAGTTTTGAAGGTTTCATAGATTCCTGGCTGAGAACAACTTTACACAATACGCATTGTGGCTTCTCTATTCCATTGCTAGTCAAGTTAGTAAAGCCAAATTTCAGATATTCTTCTGAATATTTACGTTTTCTCCAAGAGACCATTAAAAATAAAAATTGCAATTTAGTGAATATTTTTTTAGATGACTGTATAAGTTGGCGACCCACAGGTTGGGAACCTATGTTCTAGAAGATGTTCCGTGGTATTATCCAAGAATAAATAAGCTCAAAGATCTGAACTCCAATATCGCAATATTTATTATTTTATTGTTGAGCAGAAGCAGTCAAAAAATATCTTTTATCAAGAAAGTTTTACAGTTACTTCATCAAAAAACTGGACACGAGGAATTTCTGATATTTTAATTCTGCGATCTTTTGGCTCTTTAGATCCAAAATCTTCTTCTCTATGGAAATATACGTTCGTATTTTTCAGTTAATTCTAGCCGATTTGCTAATTTTTAAAGCTATGTAAAAAAAACCTTTGGTTTATGAATTTCTTTGCGAATTATTATTTTTTTGACGATCCGAAAATGCGACATTAATTCTGGGTATCGTTCTAATATATACATATTTTTGCATTCGATAAAATACTTAATTTATTCGTTTATCGATATTAAACGATATTTTATTATATATATTTATAGAATGTTTTGGATTTAGCTGGCCTAGATCATTTTTTTACGATTATATTTGGCATTTATATACGATTTATTTCGAGCGTTTTCGATTGATTTATTAATTATATAAACTAGTTTAAGATAAAACTGTTTCTAATAATTGTAATAATATATATAACGATATAGTTGACGAAAAAAAATATAGACAGACTTATTATATATGGGCGATACATATTATGTTAGATGTGTGGTGATAGTTGTGTAATTAATCTATTTGTGATAAATTATCGATGTTAACGAGTACTAATTAATTTTGTACGTAATTTATTCGTTGATTACATTCGCAGATGATTATTGCAGTGGTTCATTTGATTATGAGAAGTAATCTAAAGCGATCGATGCTCCTCACTTGTAATCTATATTGACACGTTTTTACTATCGATTGATAATTTATTGAACATACTTTCCTTTCACTAGAGATCGGCGGCGAAACACTATACACGATTAACGAAAAACTATTCTCTACAATATTATTTTGAATGGCGTATAAATGATTACTCCATCGTCACATCTTAATGCACCTCGCCTATGAATCGCACTGCAACAATTATCTTGTATTACGTAATAGGAAACGCATTATCCTTCAAGACATAGTGAGATTAGATGTTATTTTTGCTTTAAATTTGCAATAATTATTAAAAAAAAAAAGAAATATTCGATTTGTTGACGATTAAATGAGAGATATTTAATTGCGGTGTTAATTAGCGGGTAATTTGCATGACGTGTGTGTTGAGCGATTCATTTTTATTAAACGGTGAAAAGTGATAGGAAACCCCCTCGTTTGTTTTTGTTTTTTATTATTTTTAATCCTAAATAAATGGGAAATTTATCGAGAAAATGATTAATGGCCGCATGTTTCGGACGGACGTTAAATTATTGATATGTTATGGAAATGCATGGGGGAAATGTACCATTAATGAATAATAAATGTGTGGGCATCCAAGAGATTCGTGTGTTATTTGATTTTTCGGTTGATAATTTACATAAAATATGTCATAATTTATGTTTAACATCTGATGGATGCCAATTATGCGTATGAGTTCGGATAACTACCCATTTATTGTGCGTTTTTAATTAATATTTTATATTTCGATGAGTGTAACCGAATTAAGGTACTATTGTGGTGTTATATAAATAATGTTATTATTTAGAATAAATGCTGTACAGAAATAATACGGATTTTTTTATTTAAAAACTCCCCCAAATGAAATTTTCAGGAAGAACCTATTAAATTTTTGGACCGTTGTTCGCATAATTAGATGAAAATAGGTTAACCCTAATGGAAAGGTCTTCTTCAAAGCTCCAATACCTTTTGTGTTAGTCAAGGGTAAAATGAAAGGAGATTTTTTTTTACCATTCTATTTTGGCGCATGAGGTTCAAGTGTCCGAGCAAAATTTCCGATATCATATTTGTGGTAATTATTCATGGAAGAATTATGTCCTTTTTTTAACCGACGCGAAGATTTATGCTGCTGTTAAGTGCTCGCTAATTACTCCTCGATCGTCATTCCCTCTTCGCTATTAATTTTTATTCCCTACACCCTCGACGTGATAATTTTACCCATTTAAAAATATATATTTCTATCCTCGTATCTTATAGAATATTTGGATTTAAATTTCGTAAATGTACACGAGAGAACACTGCGTTATTTTAAATAAAATTAAATAAAACTAATAAACTACGTAGATTTTTCAGCTGAAATAATGCTCGAAATAACTCATTAACCAGTTAGACACCGCGATTTTTTTAGATACTGGCAACACCAAATTATAATACAGTGAAAGCCCATTTTTACGTGCAAGGAATTCACGTTTTCCCGCTATTTGCGGTCAATTTTTATAATCCTGATTTATTTTAGTACCCCGAATCAACGTTTTCCCTCTGATTACGTTTTTTTTATTATCAATCCCTTCAAAAACGTAGGGGTATATTTATAATTGAATGAATTCTTTATCAATATTTTGAGTTTTTTTAATTAAAAATGGTTTATTTTAAGAATTTAAATTAATATTCATGATATGCTTCATAATTTGGTCAATATTTTTCTATTAATCTATATGATCAAATGATACGCACACCTGGCGATGTCCCAGGTGTGCTTGTCGTGCCGGTAGCCAGACCGCCAAATTCTCGCGGCACGTGTCACTAGTATACGTTTCACTCGCACTTGGCACATCGTACCGGATACGAGCGAGAAAAAACAACAACAAAGGCCAATGATTATTTTTAATATTTATTCTTTAGACTTTTTTAGACAAATACTAAAAGTTTGTGATATGTAGGATTTATATTAACCCATTAATCGCCAAGCCAATTATATGGATTTTTACCGTACGACGTATAAACTTCAAATAAAATGAAACGGCTAAACATATCGACATTCTAACAATCACATTGCCTTCAAAAGATGTCTCTGTATTAATTTTCATTTAAAAATATTATATTTATTCATAAATAAATTCTTAGTAGCGTTTGCCGTGGCGTCTAAACGGTTAAATGAGTTATTCGAGAAAAATTTGGGGTCCTAAATAGACCCCATCGGCACGACTAATACTTACACGTACTTAATAAATACTTAACGCATACTTAATTGCTTACCTCAATGTCTCAACGGAGTATAACTGGTTAAGGCAAAGATAAAATTAAAAATTAAGGTAAGTGTTAGTAACTGAAGCGACGATGTGGCCCCGACATTTGAGAATAGCGACAACCGATACAAATATTGATCTAAATCAATGATTCCTAAAGTGGTTTATGTGAACCTCCTTAGGTTGTTTTAGAATTGCAGGGGCCTATGTCAAAGAGAAGGAAATGTCGATCCTCAAGACATAAATGGAGGTCCAAGTGATCAGAGCCCATTTAGGCCGAATTAAGTAGCAACGAAGAACTTAGGATGTAGTTTAGAAAGGATTATCAGCAGTTCTGGCTTCAGAAATATATTCCTATTGATGCTTATGCATTATGAACTATCGCAAGAAAGTGTTTGAAAGAGGTTTTTCGTGGTTGCCAATCTTCTTATGAAAAAACAATCGGTTCCAAATCTTTATACGTTAAAATTGAAGACTATACCTTATAAATTTGAATTCAAATATAGAATAATTGTTATTGGAGTATTAGCTTCATCCCTCTCATTATCAGTATTATGTTTATATTCAATTTATGTAAGAATATTACTAAATTCTGGTTGAGTCGTTCCAAATCCAAATCTTTACCTACATTTTGCGTATTTTCAACAAAGGTACGAATACAAATTATACGTGTTTTTTGTTTTACAATTGTCCACACTACAAAAAAACCTTATTAAAGTGAACAACATTTTATTAGTTGTCAAAAACACAAAAAAAAGAATATGAGACTGGCAGGGGGTCTACGGAAAACAAAATGAACGGCGAGGGATCTACGGGGATATAAATAAGATCTGGCAGCTAATGCAGAATTAAATATTTTGATAATCGGCTTATTAAATGCGTTTAGCACTGCTGTTGGTTCAATATGGCGCATTGGTCCGTTTTCCGATGGAAAATGCGTGTTTCGGTTTTCCATGCAGTTAATTGCACTAAATAAACCGTATTTACACGACACACTTTTTAATTACGTTTCCGTTGTTCAGCCAGGCCATATTTGATTACGAATTAAAATTCGTATCCAACTAACTGTGACTGTTACAACTAAACCTATATTAAAGGTTTAAAACTATTATTATTAATATTTAAATTACTTATACATCGACACCCGTTTTCACTTTTTCAATATTCTTAAAAAATCACTTGTGCTGTTGATCTTAATAAATAGTAATCCGATGGATCAAGATTAGTTGAATATATCATTATTATGAATATTAAAAAAAGCATATATAAGAAAACATATTTAACACGATATGCTTGAATATATCAGCATTATCGTGTTAAATATGTTTTCTTATATATGCTTTTTTTAATAGTTTCAGCTTATCGCAATAGAAATGTGCCGTTATTGTCTGGCCATATTTAAGAAATGTATAATCAATAATACCTTTACAATCCCACTGTACAGACAAAGGGACCTTTTTGACCGTTAAGTTCAGTGTCGGCATTGCCAGTGGTAGCTGCCCTTTAGAAAGCATCTGTGTTTGCGATATTGATTCGAGTACATAACCCACTTCTTATCCCCCCCCCCCGCTAAGATGTCGAAGAAATGTTAAATTTGCCTCTAATTTAATTAATTCCTGACACCTTGTAGAATAGATTTGGTCGAATTTGATTAAACTCCTCATTTTTTTATCTCGGTTAATATAACATGCAATTACATAGTTAATATAACATGCAATTTCATAAAAAATGATTCTTACTCATTCCTACCCTCCGACTTGCTTGACCATGGCCCTACCTTTAAGAATTTGAATAAGAATAAGAATTTGCCAGATCAACGTAGAAGGGCTAATTGCTGCAAAATCAGATTACCTCTCCAGATTGACGACGGAACAAAGCATGGATATCATCGTATGGTCCCTGGCGGGTTCCTCACCGCAGGGCCGGTGTGCCCTAGGAAGGAAGACCCTAACCTGTTGACTAACTAATACTTGCTTAGGACTTAAAGCATGCTTAGAATTAATCACGTCAAGGTCTGTAGAAACGCATGCTTTAGAATAACCACGTAGAGGTATCTAGAAACAATTCTTTGTATCTCTATCACCAGTAATTGGTGTAGAGATGCGACTATCCCTGCTAGGTTGACCCGGCTCCTAGCCATTCAAATGCAAATGCCGGGATGGTTCAGCCAGGCCGTTCCCATAACATTACCGCTTCCTACGAACTCGCTTCGTCCTTTCAGTTCCCAGGCCGTAGCGGCAACGAGGAAACTCGTTCGGATGGAAGCAATGCCGCATCCGGTGGCCGTTTTAGGCTATCGCTAAGGCGTGCAATGTTGGCCTGCTGGCCCAAAGAGGGGCCTGCCCGTCCGGAAGGCTAGTAGGTCAACCTGCACCTGGATTACGTAGCCAACTAATGTTGTTCTTGATGTGCTCCGAAATGTCGGAGGAAACTCCAACAACGACGAGCATGCAAAGAATGGCAAAGTAAAAGCTATACGAAATCATCATCATCACCCAGCACAAACCCTTCCTTCTGAAATAGGGTGCAAAAAATATATTTTTTGTAGTTGTTTGCTTTAAATATTCACCAATCAGTAGCGAAAGAAATGCATAGTAGAATAATTAACAGTACAATATTGACGAAGTTAAAAAACGACATTTCCGACGGGCACTTGAAACAAAATATAAAAGTGGAGGTTTCCTGAAGGGGCTATCCTACGGTAAGACTAGAAGACTATCTTTCACGGGCCATTATGACAACCAGCACACCTACGATCTCCTAGCAGAAAAAAAACCTTGCTTAAACAGGCAAAGGATTGAGGCTAGGGGAAGAGATTCTCCCTCCGAAATGGCCAGCAAAAACCACAAAGGCTCTAAAAGCAGGGACGTTAGAAATTAAATCTTGACCACGCTGAACAACGTGTCTCTGTCACTGTTAAATTCCGGACACTCCGAAAGTATGTGTTCCGAGTTTTGATCACTCACTCAACAAAAGGTGCAGCTCGGATCGTCTCTGAGGCCGAGTTGTGTAAACTTTGAATGCTCCATGACCTGTGATAAATTAAGACACGTAATGATTCAGCTGCACCCAACGCATCTTCATCCGAGCAGAGACGTTGGGGGAAAAGCAGAATCCGACTCGTCCAGTCGACTCCTGGGACCAGCGCCTTTGCCAAATAGATTGAGGCAATATTGGTCACCTTCCGTTGATGGAGAGATCAGCCAGACTGCAGCTTGAATCTGGCGCTGACAGAACACCGTCCAGGACAGAGAGAACCGCTGTGGATGAAGTTCTGTATGCTCTAGTACCCATAAGCAGGCTTTTTCCTGATTGAAGACAACGGTTCACCGTGTAAATGCTAGCCCTATGGGCCCAAAAATTGGCAACGTATGCCACGATTGGAACGAAGATAGCAGTGTAGTATCTTCTAGTGATCTTGTAGCGAAGACCCCCAGTCATCCCTAGCAACCCTGTTAAAGCAGGCCATAGAGTGCTTCGCCTTCTCAAGAATTTATCTAATGTGGGTTAGCATTATCGTCAGAAAGTATCAAAGTAACAAAATGAATCATAGAATAAGTTTTTCAATTAAAATCATCATCGATTTTGAGTTTGGCGGTCACTCTGATTGAAATAAACTGCAGAGTCGTTTCTCCGACGTTATCTTCGGCGTCGATCGCAAAACATTCGGGATCTAACCCGCTCAGCTCCCGGTTAACCCTCGCGATGCCGAAGTATCGCGTGCCATTATCGCATACAACCCCGTAAATGGGAATCATCATGGAATATGGCCTTCCGTCACGCCATTCGCCGCAAAATGATCACATTTTGCAACACATGGTCTGCCGGACGTGTCATTTGCACGTGCTATCTATCGATTAATCGCTAAATTTTTACCGAGTACGAATAAAAAGTTATCGTTGGGTAATGGCCGACTTTGCGTCCGGTCCGGACTCGAATTTTGCAACAAATTTCGCCGCCCCCCCCCCCCCTCCACACATAACTCTGCTTGTAGTTCGTCGAAGAATGTCAGCAATAATAATGAGTTTGGCACAAAGGAGGTGGCAACTGATTATGCAAACGTCGCCCCGAAGAATTTCGCAATTACACTTGTAAATTCTTAGACACCACCGGATAATTATACATAGAGCCAGCTCGACCATGAGACAGTCAGTGTTTTCCTATGAATTCCGCATATTTATACTACCATCATAATAAATAAATATATTTTTTTAAACATATTCATTTAACAATTAAGATAAGGATTTGCGGAAAACCCTCTTCTAGTTAAAATCTGCAAAAAGCCGATATTGAATTGTGATTAATTTTTATTTGACCATTTTTAAAATGGTTTTCAGCATCGGATATTTTGAATCCAACCCACGTGGATAGCCACCAATTCAATTCCGGTACCCAGGGGGTGCCGCGAGGGATAAACAACCTTTGGTCCACTAAGGGTCGGAATTACTTCAGGGACGGTTTGGAAAAAAAAGTTAGTACAAAGCCGATTCGAATCACGTTATTTATTGCGGGACATAAAAGAACTATTATCCCCGACAATTCTTTATGAAAACACAATAAAACGCCTCCGGCCAAATACTAAATTTGCAAATTAAATACGCCACACATTTCGGCGTTGTTGTTTCAATGCGAGATCGTGTAATATTATTCACAGGTAATATTAATACAAATGTGTGTTTTAAATATAGCTCGTTCTATACAAGAAAAGCCATAATTTATATTTTTAGAAAACGCAATATTTTGAAAATATTTTTTTTAACAAAGAGCAGCATCAGCATCAGCGATAGCCGTCTGTCTACAGATCATTGTTGTGTTTTTATATGACGGTTTTTTGTATCTGATCTTGTAATTATCGTCTCATCATCACTTCCGATGACTCGTTCGTGAGCAATCATTTGACAACTGCTGGAAATCCAGGCAGGCCTTGAATAAATTGATCGGCCATCCCCGTCTCCTCCCGGAGCCCCCGCCCTCCGACTCCCTAGACACCCCCCAGCCCCCTTCATTCATCCCACAGTCCTCACCTCCCCCCCCATGCCGGGACACATTCCTCGAGCGTGTCAGACACGCGTGTCATGTGTGACACCGGTGCCGGCTGACCTCAGCTCGGGCTAGGTGTCGAAGGGCTAATTGTTGGCAACACTGGATCAGCGGGCCAGGCACGTGAACCGCGCGTTGCCAACAGCTTGTGAAAAAAACTGAAAAAAAAATTGGGAAAATAGCGGAAAATGGATCGTGCCAAATATCGCCCGTCACGGCATATCCTCACCTATGCCTTAGCGAAACTTGAACTTTCGGCTTCTTAGACCGAAATTAAAATCACTTTTCATTAGTTATTTTGAGTAGAAAATATGCTTAGATCATATAATGATATCGAGGTCAGTTTAATTACATATAATCTATCAATTATCTTCAATGGATGATTTATAAAATTATTCCCAAGAGCGCTACATGGAAAAAGGTCATGGCTTTAATTTCATATCCTCATTTTCATATAATTCCCAAACTGTATATATATTTTAATATTTGATTCCTAATTACACAATTAATTTTTTACTCCGACAATTTTCAGAATCAATACAGTTTCGAGTCCAAAACACGATCCGGACACCAAATTAAGTACAGGACTGTGAAATTATACATCGGATAGTTACTACAAATGAGCACGGAACCACTAATAATCTTATCAAGTTTAGCTTTTTTCACAATTGGTGAAGGGCTTTTATTTTTCTATTTTTTTTCATTTTGTCCGCTCACAGGCTGTTCTCATCCAGGTGGTCTCCGTAAGTTTGACTATATCGTCGTTCCATCACGTAGGTAGGCGACCCACTTTTTGTTGACCTGTCCGCGACCTCCATTCCACGACTTTTCCGGCTCCATCTCCCGCCTTTTCTGTGGTCCATATGGCCAACCTACTGCCACATGAATCAGGCGATTCTTGTGGCAATGTCAGTCACTTTAGTATTCTCGTGGAATGTTTCGTTGCAGGTTCGATTGCGCAAAGATATATTTAACATTGCTATAAAGATTCTAAAGATACAAGAAGAATGAGTCTCTCACACTTACATTCCCCTTCAGTGTCATAAAGAATTCCCAGAATTCATAGATTTTCGACGGAGGATTTATCAGGGTACTTTCTTAGCTCACTTGCGCTTAACTTATATTTTCAAACTAATAGTATGTTACCTACAAGCCATGGCATTGGTTAATATTAATAGCATTTAATTTGGTTTGAAATTTAAATTATTTGTTGATTTATTCAACGAAGGATAGATCGCATTAAATTAATTAATTCCAACGCGCCAAACAACCTACATAAATATTTTTATATATATGCGAAGGTAATGAGTCTCTCATATTTACATTCCCAGAATTCATGTAGTTTTCGTCGGAAGGCTAACCTATCCGAGTACTAACTTATCTCAGTCGCAGTTGACTTACATTATCGTAATAATATGTATGTTACCTTCCATTCATGATACTGGTTAACATATTTATACATATTTTAGTTTTCCAAACGCTCCCAATCCCAGTAATATGTTTACCTCGTACTCCTTGTTGAAGTTGTGTGGTTCAAGTTGAATATTCTGGCCTTGGTAATCATACTCTTGTACTTTCTCTATAGTGATCCTCTCGATTGAAATCGACTTTTGGACTACTTTGTTATTCATCATGATTTTTGTTTCGTTCATATTCATTTTTAAACCGATAGAGAGGCACCGTATAGGTTTTTCAACATTTTTTCTATATCTTCCGGAATCTCTGCAATAATGACTATGTCATCTGAAAATTTGAGGTGTGTAACATATAATTTCCATTTATATTAATGGATATTACATATCTGGAAAATTCACTGTATAGTGTCGGGGAGGAGTACCTCTCTTGTCGTTTGTCTCCCTCGTGGTCTGCTCGGATCCTGCACTTGGGGCATGTAACTAATTGAGTGTAGAATTTATCTAATTATTCTAAGTAATGTTTTATTCAGATGTAGTTGATTTATGTTATGTTTAGCAAATACTTTAGATTGTTTATTTTTCCAATCACCTGTAGTCTTGTATTTTCGGAGAATTTAGATTACTTAAATAGAGAACTAGAACGTTATTTATGTTATTCTATTAATTATGTAGATTTAATAAGTAAAAGTCTAAGGCAAAACTCTCTGCATAAATACTTTAGGTATGTCACTAATGCTTGATTATAGGTTTTAGCAGGGGTGGCTCATCCATATACACTGCATAGTTGCAGCACCCCCAAGTAGATTGAGGAAACATATATTTTTATATATTTATATATATATATATATGTCTATTGATTATGTAATATAATATATATATATGTAATTGAACAAATAAATTAAATTTATATCTAATGATACGCCGCGCGTTGTAGTGTATGAGCGCTGTCTGCTCGTCAGCGCTACTAACGCCGTGTATTGAATAGGTGAGGGGTGGGTGAGGGTCATCCCGTCGGTAAGCGCAGTGTTGCGCTGCGACTTGGAGCAGTCCCGCACCGTCCATACTGAGTCACTTTTGAAATATACTTTTTTTAATTTTTAATCATCCACAGCACCCCCGAATATTTTGCTACCACTGCGTTTAAATGGGCCGTGAAATTAAATAGGTTGAAAAACTATATAATAGATATTTCTGTTTTTTATGAAAGCGTCATTTCCCACATTCCCCAAGTTGTATGATACCAAAGATAATTCTGAAGGGAAATGTGAAAAAGAATTAATATTTTCCAATAAAATTAATGTATAAAGTTTTTGAACAAGCTTACATTCAATTTTGTATCAATTTTATACGATTTTGAATATTTTTTCAAACATTATCGCAATCCCGAATTTACATAATTTTTTATATACGATTAAGGGTTATTTTAACAAATTATATTTAACAATTCAGAAGATAGAAGAAATATAATAACAAGAAATTAAATGATTTATTTATTATGATATTATTTATTTTAAGAATATTTATATAATAATCGCTTAAAATTAGCCGTGACGCTATGAAGTAACAAAATAAGAAATCCTGTCAAATCACAAAAAAGGGTTACACTGATCTTTCTTAAGCCACTGCTTTACCCTATTAGAAAAACCTTTTTCAAATGTGGCAGCTCGCCTGTATAACATAAAAAAGGATCGCAGCTAGAAAAGGGTTGAGAATGTGTGATCTATATATATTACAGGATTATAATTATAATAAATTAATCTTATTATTGGAAATTCTAAATATATTTTAATTATATAATAAGTATCGTAAATATTATAGATATATACAGTTATTTATAGTGATATCATTTATAGGGGGATTAGAAGTGTCAGGTAAACATCCGCTAACACATCCGCCATTGGAGACTTGAATACGTGTCATGGGGCCTTTATATCGGACGTGTAACACCGCCTGCATTGGGTATTTCAGCTAATGAATCTTGGCAAGTGTTACTGAAACAGTTTTCGATTAGAAGCTCGGCCTTCAAATAGGAAGTTATACAACCCTGATTCAAACTACACAACACTGGCAACTTGACGTGGCCCGACCACTCCTCTATGACCTCACACGTTAATTTCGCCCCTGGGTTCCAAAGTTTACAACGGCCGTCCCTGTATCGACCTTAACCTTAGGTGGATAGCCTATCCTTTCAAGACAATGCTGAAACCCCCATTGTTTGGCTCGACATCATCTATTTTCGCATTATGGTTTTTCAGCCAATTGCATACTCCAATCTAAAATGTTAAATATAATGGAAACCTTTCATACTACAAAAGACCGTTTCTATTTATAGACATAAATACAGATAATATATTTAATCAGATAGAATTGTCAGTAATCCCGAAAATGTCTATCTTAATTATATAAAGTTGTTTCATATTTTTTTTGTATGAATTTCTTTATGAAAATGTAATTGTGTCTGTCATTATTAAATTTAGGTTTATGTTTATTTATTATATTTATCATGAATTCTCTTGCCAAAAAAATTATTGGAAAATATAATAACAGGTAACATGTTAATATTTCATTTTTTTATTTTGATAACTCATTTGTCACGGCGGCACGTAAACAACCGCGTCGTCCGAAGGGGGTCTATCAGAGACCCCAAGCATTTCAAGTCAAGATATTAACCACTTCTGTGGTCAACCTCTTGGAAAAAAGTGGGTAATTGTCCTCGAAAGATCAAATTACGACACGTGTCACTCAACGCGCGCGATGCGTTCTCTAGACTGGTGGTGGAATGATTCGGGCAAATCACTATGAAAAGTTTCATGTACGGTGTGCCCGAATCCAGTTCGAGCAAATCACTGTGTCAGCAAAATACCTACCCGAATTGTATTCGGGCAAATCACACAAGGGGTTAAATAAACATGTATTTTTTGAACTAGCGTACTTTATTTAATTTAAGTGTAATTTGATCTTTCGAGGACAATTACCCACTTTTTTCCAAGAGGTTGACCACAGAAGTGGTTAAAGTTATAAACAGCATTTCCAAACTCTCAGAACCTGCTCAGCATAAATGAAGGACCATATTCCGAATCCTACAACTCACAATATTCTCTGAATTCTCGTCTGTTTAATGCTCTTGTTCTAATTTTATTCGCAAATTTTACAATCAGTATTTTTTTCTGCGCACTGCTTTTTACTGTTTAATGCAGTAATATTTAGTATAGGACGATTTAAAAATGTACTGACGGAGCTCCGTCATAGATTGGCAACCTATAGTTTGAGGAATGAAGACGTATGATTTAGCGATATACAGTACCTATTATTGTAGAACTATCCTTAAGTAACAAATTCATCATCTCTGGCGTGTGTTTGATGTAAACATGTCATGAATATTCGTCATCAGTACGATCTTTCTCCAATTCTCCCTCAATGTAGCGATACGAAGGGCTGCTGACAGCTACAGCCTGTTTCTCCATTGATTTAACTGCTTCGGTTGTTTTTATTTTCTTTCTCGGCGCACCTAATCTTACGGCGCCTGTGTGCGCCGCACAATCTGATCATATGGACGGCGCGCCCTTGATGACTACCACATTGATACTAAACGTTTCGTGGTGATTTTTGATCCTCCATAGTTTGCTTATCATTGACTAGATTTTAAATATATTTTTATCCAACGAAAGCTGTTGTCCGTCTTGCTCTACTGAATTAAGTCGGCGACATTTTTTTAGGAGCTTTTGACAATCGGAGTTATATCCATCGTATCGGATATTGTAGATTTTATCTGGATACACAATTATTTAGTATGATAACACCTGAATCTCCCCACGCAGCTTCCCAGACATCTGTATTTTTGGTTGCATAAATATCGAGTATTAAAAAAATATCGGGATAAGCGGATTTGTCCCATTTATTATTTGTCGTAAAACTTACCCCGCCGTAAATTTTCGCGTTCGAATTCAATTCGCGTAAATTGATCGAAAATCATAAAGACATTTCCACAAACCGTAAAAGTAACACACGGCATATTTTATTCAATATTTAATACACGATATAATCGTACAGGGGTTGCTTTATTACTGTTTTGCACGTGCTAATAAAAACTGCTTTTTTTATTATGGTACGTGCTGATTTTCGGCGGCCTTCGCAACTTTATTTACTGCATAGCCAAAAATGTATTACTGTATTTCGCAAACGTTAGAACGTTACATTCATTTTAATTATGGTAAAAAAATACGTTAATAATTCTCGAGTGATAAATATTAATAAATTTAATATGTTTTTATGAATAGTGATTTTTTGGCAGCTGTTTAATTAGGCGTTGTATGAAATATTTTCGGGGGTTTTATATCGCGGCCGCATTCATCAATCATCGAATCGACATAATAAAAAAATATTTAGCGTGTTAAAATTATTGTTCCACAACAAAGCCGGGAAAATATACGACTTTCCACGCGGCCATACATTTTCTTTCAGCCAAAATAAAATTCTGCAATAAAATCGCGGTTGTCACTTTGAGCATTTTTAGTCCCATAAGAATATGCAGACCTAAAATTTGTGTCATCTTTGTGCAGAAATAACTTTTATCACAAATGTCAAGTTAACCCAATTTGGTCGGGTAAATATTTGCGGTTTTTTTTTCACTCATTCTATTTTATATATTTTATTCTTTAGCGTATAAATAAGACAAAATGTGACTCTGACCTATTTTCGCAATGAAAAAAAATATCACAAAGGCTGGAAATCGGCGGTATTCAACGTGGGGTAAAAAAAATGTTCCTCCAAATATATTATCCGTTCGAATCTGGACCATTTTTAGTTTAACATATCCAGATGACGTATTTTTTAAGCCAGCCGAAAATAAGAAAATAAAGCCAGCGTGTCACTATCGATATTAGGAAAAATATTTTTATTGAAATGTTTTCTTTCAATCGAGGGAGACAATGGAGAGATTGAATGTCAAGATATGTCCTCTCTTCCCAAACTTATATTTTCTTTCAATAACAATATTGCCATTGTTTCTCAATGTCTTACAGTCGAATGAGGAATAACAAGAGAATGTTTTGATATTTTCACTGACATTCTATTCTTCTTACCATAACATATTTTCATACTTTCATAGAGATCATAGAACATAATATCTTAGCTTATTACATAAAAAAAATATCATTCGAATACTATTTATATAAAAATAATAAAATAATAATATCGCATCTGTTTCTGAGAATGTTAGAGCGAGAAGCAACAAATCCATCCTAAGCATCCGATTTAAATATTTACCGTGCAAAATCGTTGTGGGAATTAAAGGTGATTTATTAGAAAACCTTCAAAATAGTCCGTGGGGTCTAGTATAGAAAAACGAACACACATACATTAATAACGCAATATATAACGTTTTCGGACCCACGCACACTAATGCTCCATTCACGCGGATATCGATTTTCTGACTTTCAGCTTAGGGCTTAGAACTCCAGCAGCATTTTTCAGGCAATCGATGCTAGTGACTTTTGACCTGGATGTATTGCTTTATATCACCTCGGCACTGCGGTGGTCAAAATGAAGACACGCCAACGCCGAAGATTTCCATTGTGAAATTATAGATTACCGAAGCGTGAAACAAGAAAGAAATTCGCCCAAAGCTAACAGAGGATTAGCGCCAACTTTAAAACTGGGCAATTTATCAATAAAACTTTCTATTGACTCAGCCGTGAACCCTTTCAGGCATCTGAAATATTACTGCGTGCAAATATTTCACAGAAGTCCGTCTCCGCATTAAATTATTGTAATGCAAATTTACAAAAATAACTATTTATTTTAAATTCGTTTTAAAACACTATTACAGTAAGCCTTCAAGTTCGAGGAAGACTCAAAATCAAACGTTTTTTTATAGTAATATGGGTTAGTTTCGATGGGTAGACGTACAAACAATTCGAAGTACCGGTCAAGTGTTGTTTGCCTTGTAGCCATTTTCTTTTCTTCGTAAATGATATTATAGCAAACAATATCAACATTCGCCAATCGTTCAGGATCAGGGTCTTGCTCTTCAAGGCCAGCTAAGCCATCCCGGATCATATTTACATAATCACCATTCATTTAATTCTTCTTCTTCTGTAAAAAAAATCTCAAGTTCTATCAATACGTTTTTACTCATTGCCTTTGAATTGCTGTTAATTAAACTCTCGTAATCTTCTTCTAGATTTTAATTGAGTCCGTTTGGACATTTCGACTCGAAGAACTCTAATAACTAGATCAATTTCTTGTGTACTATTATCATCAACCAATTGGGAATTGAGCTTATTCCATGTACTCTTTTTAAAATTGGATTACACCAATCCCTCGATTTACGCGGTTTCACTTTTACGCGATCAGAAAAAACAATATTTTTTTCAAGAAATCAAACATATTTTGTGGCAAGTGTCACTCAAATGCATATATTGCATCAGATTACTCCCACTTCAACGACCAGACGTCTGTAACCCCCTCCATTGCGCGTGCAGTACGTCAAATATTGTTGTAAGCTTTGCATCTCTTGCAAAAGCTTATAAACTCAATGTATCTACTGTTCGTACAATTAAAAAAAACGAAATAACTGTTAGAAGAAGTGTCACCTCCGGATCCCTGATCAGTTCTAAATATACCTCATACGTTAGAGATGTTATAAAATTTAAATGTCGATTTATTAAATCTATTTCTTAATAAAATTGTATCTTTTTTATGCCTCGTTTTACGCGGTTTTCTGGACCCTATCCCCTTACTTTATAATGAACTCGAAGTCTCGATTTACGCGGATTTTTATTTTCTGGAACCTATCTATCAATTTTGTATGAACTTGAAGTGTCGATTTACGCGTTTGTTGGAACGTATCTACCGCGTAAATCGAGGGATTGGTGTAATTATATTCCGTTCTGTCCATCAACAGTTATTATATTATATATCAACCATTGTTGACTAACAATATAATCTTATATGGTAGATTACTTCCTATATAAAAAAATTTTACCTATTGAAAAAAATATGGCGAAACCAGTCTTCAAAAATTACTTTATTCATATAGACAGGTAGTAATGTTTAAAAAATATTTGTAAGGCCCTTGGGGTTTCATTGCGATATTAGAAATGGTTTGATTATGTAATCTCCAGCAGCATTTCCTTCCAGTAAAAGTATTAGCCTACCTATAGAGACCTAAAAACCTGGAAAGATTTTTCTTGTCGGAATATGTATGACCGAACTGGCTTTTTTCCAGCTTCATCCACATTAAAAATTGATTGTGGCAGACAATCCTAATCTTTTATTATTTAACTCTGATGAAGTATAGTTTGGAAAGTATTTAAACTTTTCAAACCTTGCTTTATTTCTTCACCGCTTAATGGAGATTTCCATATGTCAATATTCAATTTTGTGTATTGTTTTGATATAGTTGAAATAAAACCATATGATAAGTTCTAATATAATAATATTGTGGCATCAGAGGCGCGCCGTCTATATATATATGCCCAGATTGTGCGGCGCACACAGGCCCCAAAGGTTTAGTTGCGCTTAGAGACGCCAAGATAGGGAAAATATTAAATATTAATTCATTAAACTTTCTTAGAAAAAAAAATTGCTTAAAAATTGCTAATTCTTTTTCATAAAATGTTTTTTTTATTGTAGACCCAATTAAAGTTCTGCGCATAAATAGCTTTATAGATGTCGAAAGTCCTGCAGAAATTAAACTTAGATATTTAGATGCTGTGTGAGGAACCCTCTCCGTTTTATATGATGGCTAAAAAGTGTTAGGAATTACAAAAATATTGACACAATCTTTGGAATTCTCTATAGATTTTAATAGCCAAATCAAAAGAATGAAATAGTACAGTTACCGGTGGATATTATACGTCAATGATGTACAAATTGATGAATGCCATAAGAGAAGGACGTCATAAATTGCTGTCATGGGAACAGAGGTGCGCCGTCCATATGGCCGAATTTTGCGGTGCACACAGGCGCCGGGGCGCCGAGAGGGAATAATTTCAAAATATAAAATAATAATTGATTAAAATGAAATTAAATAATATATATTATATAAGTCAGTGGCTGTAGTTTGTCTTTTCAGCACACCAGACGTACGGGGGCGATAATTGAAGTCCTGCACTCAGGCGCAGGATACTGTCGGCGCGCTACTGAAGTTATTGCATGACAGTGCACATTGGAGCTGCTGTGAAGGCTGTGACAATATTTATTCGTTTCTAGAAATTAGATCGTTCTTTTAGTTATTATTTTGTGTTTTATTAATGGAAGTGTTAGAACATTTACGTTTTTTAGTATTTTCAGGATTTTTTGGGTAGGTATATTGTGCCATTTAAATACTGTTATATATAGTAGCATGTCAATAAGGACTATACTTATTTGTTTTTTATTTTTTTTATATTTTAAATCGTAGAAAATCGCAAGTTACTTCTAGAATGAGCTAGAATAATTATTTTTGCAAGCTTATTAGTTGAACTCGGCTATTTTTTACATTTAGTTATGGGGGGGCGTGTTAGAGTCAGATCACGGACTAGGTGGGATGGGTCCTCGGGGGGGCGTCGGCCCCCAGTCGACAAACGAAAACAAATCAATAGCGCGAGTGTCGCGGGGAATCCGCCCCCGCTCGGGGCCCCCTTCGGCCCATTCACGCGTTCCAAGCAGTCACACTTTCACACTCGACCCAAAAGAAAATTGACGTTAATGATTTTCTTGTTATTGTACATAATATTTGAACTAAATTGTTAAATATCATACACGATGAAAAAAGTATGCCGATTTAACATTTACCGGTCAGTAAATAAGCGGCAAATGATGGCTCTTGTTATAAGAACAGTAATAAAACGTCACATATTTTTCTTGATAAATATCTGTGAACATATCTGAGATTTAATCATGATTTTAGACTAAACGAGCTATTTTTTTTAATCAAATTTCATCCCTTTGCACGTATCTAATTCTTAATTGCCCCATCTATGTAGCAACAAGTAACAAAATTAAAAAACGTCGGCCAACGTCAGGACGGCTTGATGGATGATTTCTTCGAAGCCTTATTACCTTTCGCAAGCCTAAGTTTAATTCATTTTTTTTTGCTTCGTCTTAACCTAATCTAATTATTCCGCAAGAGAAAATTTGGTGTTTTTTTTTCCGGGTCAAGAAAAATATTTTTGACTTGTATAGAAATTTCGTAGATAATATTGGCCAAATGAAATAAAGAATCTATATGAAAAATTTATATATTTTTTTAAATATGATTTATATAATTAATTTTTCAGCCATATGTATGATTCAACGATATAATGAATCATAGAATGGAATGGACACATTATGTTCATGGTGTTCTGAAACGCCACGCCAAAAGCTATCATTTATTCTCATCATGCAATCATGATGTCATACAGCCATATTACCATTATTATCATTATATTTCAGTCCCTGAATGGAATTCCAAGGACTGAAATAGAGTGTATCAGCTCTTAACCTTATTAGTTCGTTGCTCGAGAATTCCGAGAAATTTAAATTACGATATGATGCTACCATTTGTCATTATTTCAGAATCCTCATCATATGACATGTGCTAAAATATCAACGAAACGCATTTAACAACCACTTGTTCCAATCGATTATGTGTCTTACACGACGGCTCCAAAACAACCGAGTCGTCCGAAGAGGGTCTTTTAGAGGCCCCAAGCGTTTCAAGTCAAGATATTGTTGAAATCTTCATTCATATCTTGTCATTTTTTTTCAAATGGATTATTCTTAGAATAAAAATAGTTATGATATGCTTCATAGTCTGGTCGATGTGGATCTAATCAATATGACGTGTACACGCCGCCTATTGAGTTCTCGCGGCACGTGTCACTAGTACGTTTCACTCACACTTGCGAGAAAAAACATCGCGTCAATGACTTTTTTAGACAAATACAAAAACTTAGTGTCCCCAATAGGCACGGCTAGGTTAATAAAATTGTTTAATATGCATTTGTGTATAAAATAGATGTTTATTAAATACAAAAAAATGAGTCAGTTCTTCTTGGAATATTTACATGGATATATTTTTTGAAATGGTAATTTCTAATTTTATTTTCTAAGAACACATACATCCGCTCTTTTGTCTAGGGATTAACTATTTCTTCCTAACTTTATTTCTAATTTAATTCAATGGGACACATGACTATTAGGCATTTTGTGGGAATGCACAAAATTAATATTTTAAGCCACAATATTAATGCAAAGAAGTTTGAATTTTTAATTCCATGCTTAATAATTACTTTTAAGAGTGTTATACCATTTTTTAATAAAATACACAGCGGCGGATTTCCTTAAGAGCGCGAGGCGCGCAACTGGGGCCTCATAAATTTAGGGGGCCTCAAATTCCAGGTTTCTATTCTATCTCTAAATTTTATTTTTCATTATAAAATAGTAAATTATTTATAATTTTTGCTCAATTAATTTGATAAATGAATAACACCAGTTATGACATGTTTTGTGGGTGATAACCCTAGCAGTTATATTTCGAACCATATGCAGATTGTTCCGCATGATCCATGGATTCATAACGATACGAGGCATCGGGGCCCTCGGCTCGACACATTTTTCAGCGGCTCTCGTGGGGCCTCTGAATTTTTCAATAACATTAATAATCATCATCAGAAAAATAACAAAATAATACAAATTAAATCAAAAAATACATTATTTATTTAATTAAAAAAATATCACATAAAAATAGTATATTTTTGTCCATACGGATATAATTACAAACATATAAAACAGTTTTATAACCGAGAGTTGATTAAAATACACTTATTACTAAGAAATCATTAATACAGTACTAAACAAATATAAAACCTTCAATAATAACAAACATCAATAAACCATAAACTCTGCTAGTCTATCATTAATTATTAGATAATGAATCATTTCGGATTTTATAAAAGTTTGTTATATTGTATTAAGTCTTTATATTTGAAGGGGCTCTAAACATACAATGAAACCCTGTTTTCCCATTCTACGTTTTCCCTCTAATTACGTTTTTTTTATCAGTCCCTTCAAAAACTAGATTTCACTGTGTATACATACAACTATCTACAATTACTCATTAATCAGGTTGCCGAACATCTGATTTTTCTTTATTTGAAGAAAAATTTTTAACATACAAAAAAATATAATACATTTGATATAAATTTTTGAAATTATAAAATTAATTTCATAAACCTTTCAGGTTTCCTATGTATATAGAGTCCGTTCTTGACTTATGTTCAAGGTGGCCGGACGTAACCACTTTGTAACTCGACAACTGACTATATAAATTTAACAATATTTTTTTGTGAAAAAATAATTATAACGATAGTAAATATTATATCAATAGTGAAAGCATGTTTTCTACTAAGGAAAAGTATTAACTTTTTTTCTATACCAAACGAATTCTAGGAAAAGTTTTCTGAATAGCACATAGTGAGTATTCTGAGAGCTAAACATTTTTTTTCTAACAAACATAATAATATACAACAATTTAATATTACTAAAAAAAATATCACATCATACGATTAATGACTAAATTGTAAATATCACAAGTAGAGATAATAAAAAAAATATTTCTATATAATGCGACTAGTGAATATTAAATATTTCATGAAATTGTGCCTTGAACGTCCATCCATCCATGGTTGATATGGAAGAAGTCTTCTCTCTGCGACGTCGTGGTCAATCTTCTAGAATTAACAAAAACTTTCAACGTAAAATATCTGCAGTTAGCGGCGCTGCATCGTTACAAAACTTCACTTTAAGTTATCACAAATAATGCTTTGGAATGATTAAATTTAAGTAAATCTCCGCTCTGGGCTCACAGCTGACACATTTTTCAACAGCCCACAGGATCGATGATCTTGTAACGATATCATTCGTTAGTTCGATGCTCAAGATCATTTGTCTGGCCATATGTGAAACCCATTGCAGCGAACTGGTTAATCGATACTCTAAACGATGCAGCGAGTATTTCATCATAAGTGTGCGGGGATGTTTCAATCAATTGATCGGGAAAGTCGTCCATACCCACCATTCTCCTCGAGGCCATGATAGATCCTAGTGCCAGTAGTGACGGTGGCATCAAACACAAATGCACATCTGCAAAATAAACCGTAACATTAATATTTAAAATAGACAAATAAATAAATAAGGCGGCAAACAAAGCACTTACCTTGTAAGATCACCCATTGACATTTGTCCAAGTACGAGTCGATTCTTATTCTGATGCCAGTGTCAACTTCGGTTGCGCAATCGGCATCGTAGATGATCGGTAAGCTTTTAAAAAATTCTATGAACGTTGCGACATTAGGCACCATCATGTCCCAGTTCACCTTGTCCATAATGATAACCTCGATGTGCAACAACTCGCATTGTTCCAATATTGCTAGGCGCCCGACTTTACAAAACGTCACATAAGACGGTGCTGTGGTGCGGGTTAACATAAGTTTCGCTGCAAACAAAAATATAATTATTAAATAGCAATAATAATAAAAAGAAAGGAAAAATAAATTTTCAATATAAACTCACACGCTATGAATAAACAAGCAAACGCCACAGGCTTAAGCTTTCTACGGTTCACGCACAAAATGCCCGTAGAGATAGAGTCGAACAGCCAAACGGCCGTATGAAGCACAGCATTGCCCAGCTCCAAATCGATACTGGCCTTTCTCATTAATATAACTATGCTCTGCCGGAAGAAATCCTGAAACATAACAATATAGTTATTCAATATTATCAAAATACATAAAGCTGTTAAAAATAGGTGGTAAAGTATTACCTCCAAATTTGTGGGCGCTCCTAATGCACTCCGTGCACCTTGCTTCTCCAGTAGGCTTTGGAGGTAGAGCACGTCGGCAACAGTGAGTGGGTCCATGACGGCGGGCGGCGCGTGAATGTGCGGCAGCAGCGCGGGCGGGGGAGGGGAGACGGACCGGAACCCGAGCTCCGCCCCCTCCAGGCACTGGTGTTTTGGCCAACGCACGGTTCATCTCTTTTGCAGGTTGACAGCTGACAACTGACAGTATTGCGACAGTGTTGCCACATTGTAATATTCGTAGTTAATTTTTTTTAGTAAAATTCGAATCGTTCTTTAGCTCGACTCAATTTTGTTATAAATTCGTATATTTACCTTCAAAAATCTTTATGAAACAATATATGGGTGACTAGCACTTTAGAATATACTGTAATAACACTCATTCGTCGTCAGACAAATAATTAAAATAAAATATGTGTACAGTGCCATGTAAGATTTCTGTATAAAATGAACGTTTATAAAATACAAAAAAATGAGTCAGCTCTTAAAACAATTATATACATTACATTTTTTGTAAATGTTTTCTTCTAATTTTATTTTCTAAGAACCACACGCATCCGCTCTTTTGTCTCGGGACTTTCTATTGAAATTCGTAACTTTCTCTCTATTTAACCCATTGCGACATGATTATTAGTCAGGATTCACACCAAAATTAATATTTTAACAATTTTATTGAAAAGGTGTTAGAATTTTCGATCCAATGCCTAATAATTATTTGTATGTACAAATGAGTCCTAAATTTGTATCAAATACATATACGACTTTAAAATAAACTAAATGAGTTATCATTTGTAATATGTTTTGTCATAATTACATAAATTTGACCCATTTATCTTAAATTATGCGGATTTCACATGCTTTATTATCCAATTGTCAAAAACAACCGCGTCGTCCGAAGGGGTTCTATTTATAATGGATGGACCCCAATTTTTTTAGCAATTGTGGACAATGATTATTTATATTTATTCTTTTTTTAGACAATGCAAAAAGTTTGTGATATGTAGGATTTATATTAAGAATTATTCGAGAAAAATATCAAACTTGGGGTCCCAAATAGACCCCATCGGCACAGCTAGGTTAATTATTTGTCTCTAATATTCTGAATATTTTCGTCGTGGTCTGTTTTTTTTAAAATTATAATTTGAAAAATTCATGGGACATAATAAAAAAAAATATTGATGTTTTATTGTATATTACAATTTGGCATACATTAATATAACATTTTATTCATCCAGTTATAATACTGTATATAAAACAATAATTTGCAATAACAAAACTTTCTAACTACACATATAATAAGTTAATGACAAAATTTGTTATAATATAAAAAATACATATATACATCAGAGCAATCCAGCAACATTCTCGTAATATTTACAAATATAAAAGTTATATTTCTGAAAGATTAACACGTGTACATACATATTTTTATATTAACCACCTGTCTACCGGAGGTAAATTTTTTATTTGGCATGTCAGGTCGCACATTTGAAGATATTTTTAATATCTAAATTGTAAATCATAATATATTATTCGAGATATAGACCTTATCGCTGATTTATAGTCATTATTTCATTAGAAATGCATTTATTGGTAGTTATAAAGTAGGACCGCCATACATTTTTGTTATCAGTGTTTCTGTGTGCATACACTTTGTAAAATTTGAAAAAGAAAAGAAATCGAAGAATTAACAAGTGTAATTTAAAGCTAAAGGCAACTATTTAATCAACATTAGATAATTTTTATAAATTAAATTATTTCCATTCATGATTGAGGCTACAGTTACATCTCGAGCTATAACGGCCTCTGGCAGGGAAGCGTTTCAATACAACATGAAATAAATTAGTTAAATTACTATGTAACGTACAAAATAATTTAATATTCGCTCAAAATAGATATATTGTTAATAGACTACTAACAAAAATGTTCCCTTGTAAGAGCAAATTTAAATATTGGATAATAAATAGCTAAGTATCACAAATTAAAGTACATTTAAAACTACTCGATGCTAAGTTACAGTAGGAATAAACAATTTACATTGTTTACAGTGATCACAGTCGAGCAATGTATAAGTCTTACATCAATTGTCAGCGTGTTTTGCGTACCCTTTTAGGACTAGGAAGTCCAGGGGAACTCTTTGCCGTGCAATATCCTTGGTCTTCTTCATCACTATATTGTGGCTGGTATCGCCTTTTGAGACTTTGAGAACAGTTGGTAATATCTAACATCCTGAAATAAATAAAAATTAAATTTATTATTTAATCCATCGATAGGTAAATGATGAGTTAAAAATTGAATAAAATAATTGATACGCACTTAGAAATTCGCAACGATACAGTATGGATTTCAGCTTCCGTATGTCTTGAAAAATTGGTATATTCGACGGGCCAAATGGTCAACCGTTGCGACTTCCGCGAAGCCATTAAACACGCTAGCGCTAATAACGATGAGGGCAACAAACACAATTGAACATCTGAAACAATACGATAGAATTAAAATATGAATAAAAAATACTAGAAATGAAATGCAATTCTATTTACCTTGTAAAGTTACGGATAGATACTCGTCTAACTTTAAATTTATAGCCTTTCGCAAGCTCGAAAATGAATTATTGCTCTGAAAATTATTTTCATTGGCTTTGCAATCTTCATTCGTTATGACGTATTGCCTATAAAAATCGAGAAACGTCGAAACATTCGGCATCATCATATCCCAATTAATATTATATAAAATGGCAAATTCCAGATCCATTAAAATATGCCTTTCCAAATGTTCTACTTCTCCGACTCTGCAAAAATCCGAATACGATGGTAAGCTTCGTCCTTCTAATTCAAATTTCGCTGAAAAAAATTAAATAAAGGTCATTAACTAAAATAAAACTACGGAAGTCTGCAACTCGTTATGCTGAGTATAGTTAAGAGATAATAATCAATATTTATTCAATACTAACCGGCGACATATAAACAAGTGAAGGCCACGGAGCGAAGTCGTTCATGATGAATACTGTGATTGTCCATAAAATAATCTAAAAGCCATACGCCAGTATGAAGCACACAGTTTCCTAAATTCAACTTTTTGCTCGAGTCTTTCATGCACATAACCATGTATGCGCGGTATTGCAACTGAAAAAATAATAACGAAACATAAATATAATATTCATGGTGAAAAAAAATATATTTGGTTAAAAAAACTTTTTCTATAACAAAGGCTTAGTTGACTTTGGAGGTTATACGGTACAACTTTTTCGGCGACCACTTGCTGCACTATGTAACTATGATGCAAGTGGCATGCAACTATGAAGTAAGAGTGGTGTAAAGGTATAAAACGTGCTTTTTTAAAGAAATTTTACATTTTTAATGCGAAATTATGAGAAAATGTGTAAGATCCGGTGACCTTTCTAGGTTATGTAAACATGGAACATTGAACTGTCAAAAAAGAAAAGTACCTGAGGTGAAATAAGTTTGAGAGTGGGGCGCAGGGCCTCCTTGTTGAGCATGCTTTTGAGGTAGTGGACAGCATAGCGCGTCCACCAGCGCGAGCCGGCCCGCAGCGGCGGCATGGTCAGCTGCGCATCGCCACGCGCCCGACACGTGCTCGACCGCGGCAGGCGACTCTCGCCCCTGCACCGTCTAGCCCACTGCTCAAACTGGCGTGCCAAGTCGCCGTAAGTCCCTATTTCTCGACTTACCGATACGATACTCGATACAATCGTTCGCGCTTCCGATACTTATGCCCCCAATACATATCATCATTGCAATCATTAGCCCCCAAACTATGGCATACAATACAAAAAAATCACATTCAACTAATTAATTATAACAAAAAGATTTATTTTGATAAGACTAATTTTAAAAAAAATATTATTTGAACATTTTTTATATCTTCATACATCAAAAATGTAAAATATCAACAAATTAAAAGCATTATACATGGATAAAATCAAACTTAATGTTAATATTAAATGCATTATAAAAAATGACGTTATTAATAATTATAAAAAAATAAATAACATCTCCCCTTCGTTGATTATTATTTCATATACGTTATATAATCGATCAATATTAATTTTGTAATTGAAAGGAATGTATTATTATATATATACAATATCTAAATAAATATTTTGTTTATAAACTTGATATAAATTTTCTAAACGTTAGTAGTCCAAAGGTCTGTCTTAATATAATAATAATGAAATATTATACTCAAATAATATTTTTATATAATTCCCACATGATATATAGCTGTATAGAACAGCGTAGAATCGTTATTATTTTTTTTATGACATACGTCAATTTTTTTTTAAAGGGGAGCTAAAACGGAGAGGTAGCTAAATTTAGCTACTTTTCAGTTGGCAGATAGCAACATCGCTAGCCGGCGAGTGCTGCTGCTGCTGTGAAGTGAGCTGCCGAAGCGTAGTCTGAGCTGAGCCATGGCCTTTTCTAACAGTGAGTTGCTCGCCCCCCGGGCCACGCCCTTTGACTCACCCTATGATAGTTTTTACCGAATGCCCATATATGGGCATTTATTTGTTACACTTTCCACTGCACATATACGTACATTCATCCGGTATTCAACTGTGCAATATAATGCAACCATGTCAAATATCTTTAAAGCCTATTTGCTATTTTTATTTCAATATTAGTTTATTTAATTATTGCATATTTTTCGCTTTGGTAATTGCGGATATATTGTATAGACATTGCATTAAAAAGAGTCACCTCAGTATTATCGATCTGGTTGATAAATCTAGAGAATAAGTGCAGCCGGCATTCCGGATGAAGCATAACCTAACATTTATTTTAAAATTTCGAAAAAAAATATTTTTTCATAGTTCGTATTAGATCAAATGCAATCACCCAGACATTGTTTAGTATATTTTGCACTTGTGTATGAACATCTTGACATTTGTAAATTATGCATTAAATAAATTCAATTAATGAGTATACTTAATCACATCAAATGTTGTATTTACATTTAAGATGAAAATACAATTGAAATAATACAATGACAGGTTCTAAATTGGACTGGATTCCATTCTTACATTGTTGCACTTTATTATAATTACGGAAGATATATATACGAGATAAATTTTCCATGCAATAATATATTTTTCAGTTGTGAAATTATCCATTTTCAGCTCTATCTGTGTATCAGATAGAACAGATTGTGAAATAATATATAAAAAAAAATATATGATACACATATATTTTGATAAACATAATTCCATAAAAATAACTTTTTCAATATTTATGTTGCATTAAAATCTGAAACGTGAATTTATGTGAGATTATGAATTTAATAGATCTCTATCTATTTACGTGAAAAAAAATGATAAACTATCTGATATAATAGTGTTGATTACGATACAAGATTCATGACGAAATACATGCCCGTATGCCGGATGAATTTTTGAACCCCTGAGAGTCGAAGAGTACAGCACTAAGGCCGTCCAGGAATTCACATATCTTGGCTTACTTATTACAAACAATAATGAAATTAATTTGGAAGTCCGAAGAAGAACCATGATGGCAAACCAATGCTACTTTGGACATCAACAGCATCTTACGATCAAGATTCCTTTCAAGGAAGACCAAAGTCAAGCTATACATGACCCTCATCAGGTCTGTCTTAACATATGGGTTTGATTATTGGGCTCTGACAAAGCAAGATGAGCGACAGATGGATATCCTGGAAGCAACGAAGAGTTATTCCGACTATACAAGGATATACCGTTCACAGCTATCGTCAGGATGGCCAGATTTCAGTGGGCCGGTCACATGTCAAAAAATGCTTATGGTTAACAAGCCTTCCTTTCCCTGGAGGAAAAGAAGACTAAGGCTGAGCTAATTGGACTATGTACTGCAGGACATTGCATTATTAAAACTGATCGAAATCGTGACGGTTGAGACCAGGGCTCTACAATAGGGATGTTGCGCCTATGATGAGGAAGATACAAGTTTCAATAAAATATTAACCCATTTTTAATATATAACCAGCCCTTTTTTATCTCCTGTTTTTCATTTATTTAATAAAAATGCAACAATCTAATATTTTTCTAATGTTTTAATAAATACAGAATATTTTTCTTAATTATTTTTATTTTTACAGAGAATATATTCGCTACTTTGCCTCGTACTCAACGTGGTACACCCCTCGTCTTGGGCGGAGATCCAAAAGGAAAGAATTTTCTCTACACGAATGGAAATTCGGTCATAATTCGCAACATCGATGAACCCTCAATCGCCGATATCTATACCGAGCATTCTTGCGCAGTGAATGTTGCCAAATATTCACCGAGCGGATTCTACATTTCATCTGGAGGTAATATCAACAAATTATTTGACGCATTTAATTTTACATATTTTCCGATCAAAATAACCATCAACAGAGGACTATATATAAATACTTGTGCACTAAAAGCACATTTCTGGCATTGGGCCAGTAAATTTAGTCCAAGAGTGTTATCCGTATTTACAAATTGTCATATTAATACATTTCATGCAAATTCAACAATTGACATTAATTAATTATTGATTATTTATATACACATTGAATTTTATCCTTCCCACAGTGTCCGTAATGTAACTCATTTTATCGTCTAAAATAATAATAATAATAATGAAAATACTTTAGATCTTAATCGAAAAGCTTGACAAGAACACAGCTCTGGCACTTGTTTTTAGAAAAGTGGCCGAATTTGGCACTTGAGGCCCCAGACGCAATTCAATTTTGAGGCCCCCCTTTCAAAATATTTTCACTCATGTGCATACTACGTGCACGTTTTTTTTTTTACTCAATTTGCAATGTTTTGGATACATCAATTTATGTAAAAAGACAGAGAAAAACAAAATTAAATTTCTTCTTTTTTTATTAACTTCTTTGATCGATATTGGCAATCTCCATGTTACAAATATTTATTATTTCTAGAAAAATTCAGGGATGTATGCTTAGGGCTCCGATGCCTTGCTTCGTTTTGCCATAAGGTAGCTATGGGCCTGAATACATGGTCTGCAGACCAGTCAGTGCTTAAGGTTCGAAATATGACCTTTAGGGTAGCAACCCGAAAAACATGTCATAGCTGGTGTTATTCAATTATCAATTCAATTGAATAAATACTGCTAAATTATTAATTATTTTTATTACAAAAAAAATTAAATAAAAAAAAACATCTCTCAACTTTGAGGCCCCAGAGGAGCGCCTATGCGCCTAAGGGCAAATCCGCCACTGATATATACACATGTAGGTCTATCAAAGGTTTTAAATACTGTAAAGGTTTAATAGTTGTGTTAAAATGATAATAAGGAATGTATGACTCGGACTATGACAAATCTTTACTCTCGTCATCGACAGAAATATAAACACAGATTTATGTTAAAATCACAGTGACACATTTATTGAAAGATAATATTTTTTGACAGCATTGTTAGGCCATGAAAAAATTATGTGTGATCACAATGTGTGATCACAATGTGTGATCACAATGTGTGATCACAATGTGTGATCACAATGTATGATCACAATGTGTGATCACAATGTGTGATCAAAATGTGTGACGCATACAGCCCCTGATACTCTCTGTTTGGTAATCTCTGGCAGTGACGGGATTCGAGTTAGTCCGGTGCCAAGAGTATGTGCAGAGGAGTACTCCTCCGATGATCACGACAATGGTACTAAATGCACAAAATTGGTGTGAAAAAATCAAAATCCA